>JALPCC010000075.1:0-74328 GCA_026538405.1 Cryptococcus sp. GC_Crypt_2 | reverse complement strand
TAGTGGGACCGGAAGTGGAATGGAAAGTGAAAATATCACGCCAAACAGACCTGAACCGTGCAACGATCAAGACGCATTGCAGACTATGCAGAATACGACAAATGTTAATCCAAATATCAACGATTTGGGGATTCCGATTGATCCGAATATCTCAGGTGGTCAACTATTAGCAGGACAGGATGTGAGTTCACATTTGATACTAGATCCTCAAGTTTGGTCCCCTAGCACTAGTGCCATATAGGCGTTTTCGATGCGGGGCTGACGGCTAGCTATTCATAAATAATGGGGATTCAAACGGGTTCGATGCGAGCCTGCTGGAGGGATTACCTCTAAATCAATTCAACTGGGGAGAATGGAATGTAAGTCCACCCCCCTCCGTCGATTCAGAGCAGGACATTGATGGGATAGACGTATTTTGAGAATCTGAATAGTACGCCTGTAAATGGTCAAACGGAGAATTCTGGACCGAATCCAAATGATCAAGGAGGACAGGCGTTTGGACAATTGTAGCAGTAGCGTATCATCTGTACCTTCATCACTCGATCTTGGTTGTATGCTATTGCCCTTGCTGCCTCTCCGATATTGGGATCTGCGTTAAGATGATTTATGCCTGGTCCTCGGCCTTCGATTCGATTTATAGGAAATAAGAACAAAAAGCATCTTGTCTTATTCTGGCGCGTCGATCACCTGAGTCTTGGCGTTCGGTCAAAGCGCAACTTGAGTTGACTTTACATTGCTATTTCCATCCCCCTAACATATCCCGGCTCCGAGCATTTCGACCTCACCACATCGGCCACAAGCAGTACTATTAAGGAGCTGCTATCAGTGTCCCAGCCCACGATGCCTGACGCATTGGAAGAAGCCGCTCTCTCTGGAGCCCTCTTTAAAGACAACTACCGCCCTCCTGAACGATCCGGTACTCCCGAGCCTGAATCAGATGACTCTGCATCAGAGCCTGACGACGATACTCCACCAGATAAAAGAGCAGGAGATAGTACGACCAATTTAATTGAACAAGATGAGATTCACGCAAAAGGCGCACTGACCGGTATAAAAGGTGTCTTGAATGACAAGAAAGCGCATAATCGTTCAACTATCTCTAAAGAGAAAGGCGAGAGACAAAGATTGAAAGAGCGGATGGAGAAGATGAGTATTGTCGCTAATACCTGGTCGGAGGAGGAGGCTTTGAGGGAGAAAGAAAAGGGGGATGAGGGGTTGGAAGGATGGAGGAAGTCCAGGATTGATGAGATGAGAGCTAGGAAAGGGTTGAGGGAGGTCGGCAAAGAGGGGTTTGTGGGTGCTGTCGAGAAGGCTGGGTGGGTTGCTGTACTAATTTACGAGCCTGTGAGTTGTTTCACTTGTCGTTTTCGGATTGAGAGCGAGAGGGAATATGGGAGTGCATAATGCTGACTATTCAGGAGATACAACGATGTCAAACACTTTTACAAGAAATGACTGCTCTCTCTACTACTCTTTCGTCATCAAGTATACCAATCACACTATTACGAGCACGAGCAACGACACTTCATTTCTCATTGCTCCCTTCCTCCCGCACCAAGCTACATCGGGCAGAGGACAGCGAAAATGAGGAAGATGAAGACGATTGGGAGGAAGAGGAAGAGGTAGAAGCTGATCCGGACGTCTTACCTACTTTGCTCGTTTACAAAGACGGGGAATTGGAGAGGAACTGGATCAGGGTAGATTGGGAGATCGGGGACGGAAATCTGGAAGAGCTCTTGAGACGGTACGTCGCTTTTGTGAGCTTGTCGTGTCTGTCACTGATGGACAGTGAGGGTATACTGCCCAAGGAGGGATTTGATGATAGGGTCGCGCGATAGATCAGCTCCTGAGAGGGAGCAGTGTATCGGTCTCAGAGTACAGATCAACTCTCTGGGTTTATATGATAGACGCCCACACAATTAAACGACGTCGGCGAACTTGAGCTGGGCTTTCGCCAGGACACAAACCGAAGCTGGCTCGACACGACCAGCCATCATGTACAGACCACAAATCATGCCGGAATCATGTGATGCATCGTACATTGTCTCCCATAGTCCTCCTGTCCCATGCGTGTCTCCTGTGTCCACTGACTTTACTCGACTCGAACACCCAACTCTTTTGCCTGTGGTGACCACTATCCGTCAGCACATGAACTACTACAGTCGGTTCGAAATGCCATATGATCACACAGCATTGGGATCCTGTGTTGTCTCGACCTGAACTTACCCGCTGTGAAGGAATAGCATGAGTGGGAGCAATATGTCTAACCTAACCCGAGTCAGCTCTTTTCATGCAAAGTGATATTTTGTGACGACATACCTCATTCCTGGCACTGATCCTCCACACACCAAACGTAGCTAGTCCAATGCCGGCAAGGGCGACAATTGTATTACTACGCCAGTTTGCAGGTCGAGACCACCATCCTCCTGATGGACTCCATACTTCTTTTGGGAATGGGTATTGGCCCTATCTGTTTAGCGCTATATTTATGGTATGTATGTGAGCTTACGCCTCCTCCCTGTATTATTAGCTGGTGCTCTGGAGAGTACTACGTAGCTTACCATTGTGATATGCTTGGATATGTATGAGTATAGGTAGAGTTGATTGATAGTATGTCGATTCTATGTCTAGGTTGGATATAGCATGCCTATCCTGCTGATACACGTGGATCCAATAGGCATCCAACGGAACGGAGCGGGATCAAATATATTTTAAAAGATCAGACTATCATTGGCTCTCGGAGGGATACGGGACTAATTGGATCAGATTGAACAACTAAAGACCACGCATCACTCCTGTAATTATATCTGTCAACCATATCCAATCTCATCCCTCTAAACAATCTCTAGTCAAAATGGCCGGTGACAAATTCTCTGCAGGTAAGCCTATCTACGCACAGGCGAAGCCATGTCGCCATAATATCGATCATCGCTCGAAGGAGTCTTGAAAAAAATACGATTCATATGGCGGCGAGGCTTGTATCTTGGATTCCCCTCGATCGTAGCTGACAACAATCAGGTGACGCTACCAAGGGTGCTTCCCTCTTCAAGGTATGTCTCACCAATCATTTGCCCCAATCAGCTTCTCGATCGGCCCTCACCATGAGCCTGGATCGCGAAATCGAAGATTCATATTATTCCACCGATATTTAACCATCGCAACCGCAAAACCGAACCCCTTGCTGATATCAGACCCGATGTGCTCAGTGCCACACTCTAGGTGCCGGTGAGCCAAACAAGGTCGGACCCAACCTCCACGGTCTCTTTGGCCGAAAGTCCGGTCAAGTCGAGGGTTTCTCTTACACCGCCGCCAACGTCAACAAGGGTGTTACCTGGGTGAGTTCACCGTCTTGGATGATAAGAAAGCGCGGAAACTGATGAGACAGGACAACGACACCTTGTTCGAGTACCTCGAGAACCCCAAGAAGGTGAGCTTGTTTCCATTCCACTTCATATACTTCTGTGGCCCGATCTGGAGGATTCGGCCCCTCCATCGGACTGTCCCAGTTGGGGAGAGATGTTGCAGTAGTATCGAGGATCATCGATCAGCTACTGAACATCCCAATCCCATCTCATCCCACTCTCATTCATACGTCGCCACAACCCACCTCGCGGATTATGATACTCTGAACAACGCTGACTTTACAGTACATTCCAGGAACCAAGATGGCTTTCGCTGGTTTGAAGAAGGCAAAGGACAGGAACGACCTTATCACCCACCTCGCCGAGGCTGTAAGTCTATCTCTTCCGAGCAGCAAGGCTCAAAGCTTGCTAAGCTTGCTCGTCTAGTCCGATATGAAATAAGCTGACAATGTAGACCAAGTAAATCATCAATCTTAGAGATGATTTGTTGGGAGGTGTCGGATTATCAATATACGAAATATTCTCGACATACAGTATCCTTGCATGCATAACCACTCAACACCTTCAGGGGCCTGGGGGTGAATCGGATGAAATTGTTGAAATGGCACTCTGAGCACACAGGCGAATCCGATCGGAAACAGGAGAAGGCTGAAAAGAGCTGATCAGATCACCCCCCGCCAGACCCATTCCCCAAATGAACTTTTGGCGAGTGGCGCATCGCAGCCCTCCTCTCACCCACATCACAAGAAATGTATTCATGGCATGTCCGGGAGAGATCACTATGGGCGAAACAGAACGTCCTTTCCTCACCGTCGTTACAACGTCTAGGATTCGCATCTCAGAGGCATCGCATAGACACTGCATAGACACTGCATAATTTGATTCTAAGGTAGTTCTGCTCGTGCGTGACATCTCATACATCTTCTCCTCGACAAAGGATGTAAATTCTAATACGTATACCCACGATCTACCAGGATCAACGTCTCTCGTCATTCGTCTCTCATCGTGCTTCTTGCCCTTTGCCCTCGAAGTGGTTTGAAAAGTGAAATGGAAAATGTAATTGCGGAATACGAAATGCGTGTGGGTCGGAATCGTTGTGGATTGTATGCATGAAGACGGAAGGGGAGAATGAAACATGACACGACATTACACATCCTATTAATTAGCCCTCATCAATCTATCAGGCATGGCACAAAGGCGGGACGTACGGCTGCAGTAGGAGGGTCTGCGGTAGCAACTCTCAAATAAGGATGAGTGAGCGCCTTATCGACCGTTATCCGCGTATCCGAATCGAAATCTAGTAAACGCTCGATCAGGTCCAGAAACAACTTGTTGTGTGCGCTTGTAGGTGGTATAATCTGAGCGAGCGATTTCATACACTTGACGTATTTCCGTGAAGATCGGCCTACGCTGGCATTTGGAAAATCAATCTTGCCAGCTTTGAAGAATTCGGGTTTCTTGATTCTGCTTGTCAGCAATCGTTGCAACCAGGAAGAAAGGTTGTATGGGCGGAGGTGACATACCTCGCTTTGTCGATTGTACGTTGAGGCATTTTACCCATTACCACCTCCATCATAGCTAAATGTTCTAAATTATCGTGAGTCTGGAAAAGGGCGTCTCCAGTGTAGAATTCCACCAAGATACAACCTATGGAGAACATATCACAGGGATATGACCATGGTAGACCTGACTGTCAGCGATGTCGACGTCATGAATGACAAAACCAGGCGGACATACCAAGAATGATCTCCGGGGCACGATAATGACGTGTCGAAACTACCGAGGAATGGTACTCGTTCTCGAATGTTGCACTTCCAAAATCGATCAGGCGGATATCGGTATTCTTCAGGATCGCCCGTGACTTAGCACCAGCTTTCTATCCTTGTTAGCAATAGCTACAACGGCGCGAATTGAACGCACCCGCGGTCCAGCTAATCTAGACTCGTTCGAGACCAGCAGGATATTCTCGGGCTTCAGATCCGTATGAACCAATTTCAACCGATGTAAGACTTTTGTCAGCCCGTCTCCAGATGTGTGTACTTACAATCAACACTCTTTAATAAACTCTTTGCGAAATCCTGAATATGTCTTTCTGGGAATGGCGAGAATGAATTCTGTTTCAAGAAGTCGAAAACGCTCATCCCATATAGCTCAGAGACGATACAAGGGTGATTACGATGATCGAAATATTCGTCCATATGAATACAGTGGCTATTGTCAGCCTGGTCGATCTTGTATAACGTACTTTGTATTCCCGGGGTCATGCCGCCGTAATGTCTCCAGAACTCTAATTTCGATTTTGCTGGCATCTCTGTATTTCTGGACAGCCCTAATGACTTTGATGGCGACTTTACGTCTATTCTCGACGTTTCGAGCTTCAACCACTTTACCGAATGTCCCCTGACCGAGCAGCCGGACTATCTTGTCTATCTCGTCAGCGACACCCTCCTCAGATCTTTGGGCACATACACTTGTGCCCGATGATATCATCCGGTCGGACTATGTAATGACCCTCCGCATCGTCCCATGTGTTGGTCTGGTTCGCAGGAACAGGTTGGACTTGAGGGCCTTTTGTGACTTTTTGGGCATATGAGTGGGGAGCCTCGGCCTAGGGATTAGCTGTAGTCACTATAAGTGGCAGGAAAGACTCACAACGACCTTGCCCTTCTTCTTGGCCGGATCGGAACCTTCATCAACCTTTCTCTTTTTACCAGCCGAGCTGGTGCTAGCGACACTATGTGCTGTAGTCCCATTTTGGTATAGATGGCCGTTTGTGGATCCATTTCCAGTCCCGTTCCCATAGCCAGATTGTCCTCTTCCAGCTGCTATAGCGGCATTCTCCGCTGCTACCTGAGCCCTTGTCCTCTTTCTAGGTGGATGTTCCGGGGTTGTAGAATCATCAATAACGATAACTTCCTTCTTTTGTCCCACCGAATCATAAGTGTGCTCCATCGTCCATCCATTGCCTTTCGCACTCTTTCTCGGGCGAGACGAGGTGGTTGACGATATCGTCTGAGGCGTATTGGACATTGTCACAGTTTCCCCCGCACCGGATGCTGCGGCTTTACGTCGAGGTGGCATTGCTGGGATGAGGAATTCGGGGAAATACTGCGAACGTGTCTGGGCGTGAGAGATCGATTGAGCTTGCGAGGTGGAACTGGTATATGATTGAGCTGAACCTGGTCGTGGTAGTAAATGCGACTGTGGAGGAGTTGCAGAATAGTGAAATCGTAATGGCGGGGGAATCTGAACAGGAGACGATCGTAAATGAGAAGAGAGTGGAGGTAAATGAGGGGGAGCCTGTGTGTATGGAGAAGTCGCAGGTGGGTGTTCGTATAAAGGGGAGACAATATTGT
This sequence comes from Cryptococcus sp. GC_Crypt_2, assembly GCA_026538405.1. Taxonomy (NCBI): domain Eukaryota; kingdom Fungi; phylum Basidiomycota; class Tremellomycetes; order Tremellales; family Cryptococcaceae; genus Cryptococcus; species Cryptococcus sp. GC_Crypt_2. Next base: position 67,610 of record JALPCC010000075.1, on the reverse strand, counting down.
TGTAAACGTTTTGGCCTTCTCTAGATTCTGGTCGTGATAGTCGGCGCTGTCGGTCCTGTTGTGCTTGTTGCTGTTGCTGTAATAGAATCTGCGACAACTGTTGCTGCTGTTGTTGAAGGAAATGAGATTGCTGATGATAAGCCGTACGTTCCGAGGGATGTAGAATCGCAGTTAATGGCGGATGTGGTGATCGAAGAACCCGAGTATCGAGAGCGTGTGGGCTTGAAGACGTAGAAGCAGATAGGTTATGGAAATACTGCTGTCCAGTACTAGGTCCTGAACCGGGTGGATACAGCCCAGGGGACGATAATGGATGTGGAAGATGTCGAGTTCCGGTATATGGATCCGCTGACGCCGGACCGCTTGCTACAGGTAGTAAAGGCGAGGAAAGGGATTGATGAAGAGGATGAGGTCGTTGTGAGTATGACTGGTATTGGTGGTATTGGTGTTGTGAAGGGAATAAACGAGAATCGAGTTCGGGGATACGTATCGGTGGTAATGGATTTCGTAGTGGTGTTGGGGGTATATGATTTATCCCAGGACCAGCGTCTGTATACAGACTGGTAGTGGTGGTACTACTGCTACTACTAGCTCTACTATTGCTTCCTACAGCAACTGTCGTATCTGCGGAAGGCCCACTCTGTCGAGTGATTCGTTGTGTTTGTTGAGGTTGTGATTGTTGAGATTGAGATTGAGATTCAGAAGTCGGGGGATTACCTGATAGACTCATTTAAATGTGTACTTGGTCTTATCCTATCCTCTACCTAATCTATACAGTCTAACCAAGTCGTAGTCGTAGTAATAGGTCGTAGCAGACCTATAATACACAAAAAAGGTCAATGATGAAAGGGGAAGAGGTGGGGGGAATCGACAAAGAGGTCGGAGATGAGGGGATTAAGGGATGGTTACAGGTTTGGCTTATGCGTTGTTATTGGTCGATCGGTTTATGGCTTTCTTTATGTATCGATCACTAACTATTCTAGAGGAGTAGTCTCAAGTGGAATCTGAACAGCTTGAAGTTGGTCACAAATCACAAGACTGCGTTGATGCATCTACTCGATATCACTGAACCCTACAACCCCCCAAAACCCCCCGTTATCCCTATCCATATACCCGCCGATCCCGATACGACTCCACCCCTTGTCACATTACGCCGAAAGGTAAGGGGCAACTGGTTTATCTCTATTCGCTAATCTGTACATGCCACCATAGGATGATGGGTATATACTCGTCGCCATGCACGGAAAGTACTAACACAAAGCACTGAGCAGGCCAAGCTTGGTGTCCGGGAAGGCAACTTCCGCTTGCACGTGTACGAATCCCATGAAAAGGCCCGGCCGACGAACCGACGATATCCAGAGTATGTGAAAAATCGTACATCATTTCAATCATAAAGGTCGTATAGTCATGAGTGTCCAGGAAGATACGATAAGGTTGACAAGGGCAAGGCAGGGGAGGCTAGCAATCATTATCATGACTTTGAGAAGGAACTGGTCTAGCCAGCAGAAGTGATGATAACCCTCATCCACTCGTCCAATTCCTTCTGATTAGGGGCTTGAAGCACATAAGAGTTCGTTGGCGTAAATATCGTAAATAAGAACCGATGCTATTCATCAGTGGACCTGTCCGGAGTAGAAAGAAACTTACACCTAGTAAAGCCTCGACATCGGGAGAAGGGGTTATATTGGCTGTGGAGAGGTTTATGATCTGAATAGAACGTTCAGTGTGGGTTGGGAGAATATGCAGGTACGGTCTAAAATCGTTAGTCTCGTCTTATCGTACTGAGGATCCAGGACATACCGCTTCAAGACGAAGTAAAGTTTATCCCACTGATTGGCCTGTGAATCTCTCAAGATGGCCATTGTACCCTCCTTGATTATATTGTCACTTGACTTCAGCTATGTCGTAGTCTAGAGGGAAGACATACACTTTGGGAGCAAGTTTGACATGAGGTACCAATTTCGTCTCGAGCTCTGGCATAAGTTTCCGCAATTTCCTCGAAATGGCTTCATCCTCTTTGGGTTCAAGGTCGATCTACGAATCAGTTGAAGGCTCTCTTGTTTTGAAGGCAAGCTCACGAGGTATCGTTGGTCCATATGCCGTTGCCACAACTTCAGCGCATCACGCGATAGCTTCTCCGGGTCTCTCTCGGTCTCCACTTGATCCATATCACCTAAGAGATCAAGTACAGTAGCAGTGACTTGCTTATCCGCAATCCCTTTTGCAGTTTTCGTAGCTCTCTGCCAATCTTCCAACAGCGATACACCTCTGGGTCTCCAATCCCCAAGCGCCTCTTCTCCGGGCACATGCTTCTTGGCTGTATCAAGCCTCCATAGATCTTGAGTTGAGTGAGCTATGGGCGGGATTAGGTCGATCCCGTATATTGCAGTAAGGGAATTATGGATCTTTTCAGATGTGAAGTAAGACATGAGAGAGCTTCGCCTAGATTCCCTCGCCAAGATCTTGAGTGGAAGATCGAGGGTGAATGAAGCTGGTTCGTGAAGTGATTCGACATGTACTAAAAAGACTAGTCGAACAATTACAGTTTGATCGGAGCGAGTTCGACGGTCGAGGTGTATACAGCCCTGTGCTGCGGTGTCCCATGGCCCACTTGCCGAGAGGGTCGAAGTACCGTCTGGAAGGTGGTCGGCATCACCAGATACGATCTTCAAGTCAACTTGCTGTTCGCTGACCGTTGTGATCTGGTCTTTCGCCTTCGTACGGATATCGCCAATTGTAACATCATTGATGGACGTCCATTGAAACGACTTTCCGGAAGAATGAAGTAGCTTGATCCCCAGTCGACGCTGAACTCCTTGGTGGAATTGGAAGATATCGTCAATCACCTCTACTGGCGCATACGTGCCATTGGATGCAAGTTCCGAGACAGTAATCGTCGCTAGGATATCATGATGTTCTTCTCCTAAAAAGTCTGTCTCGCACCTCCTCATCGGCGGACGGCTGGTGGGCGACTGAACAAGCTGATTCGAGGTTTCTCGAGATATATCCCATCGATCCAATCGCTCGAGGTACTGTGCACGAGCTGTTGCGTAAAATTCGATATTTGCATACTCGGTATTCATATGCTCCACCATGGATCGGGTGGTCAAGACGGTGATCGTTTTGCGAACCGACAAGTTGGCGGCTGAGGCTTTAGCGAGATCGATGGAGGACGACACGAAAGTGTCGTCTGAGGCGATGTCGTCTCCTACCAAGGACGATAGTCGAATTTGAGCGTGGATGGATGAGAGATTGGAGGAAGAAATCCCCTTGACGCCATTCAGGAGGATCTCGAACGAGTAACGCTGCCCTACCGGTACCGTACCCTTGAGAGGTCTCGATAACGATTCTGGGGATGCGATTCCCGATGAACCTGAGGACGAGAGGTTAAAGGCCAAACGACAAGATCCGATAGCTTCCATCGTATAGGGACAGATAATGGGCAACGTCACATCGTGCGAAATTCGATTGGCCAATAGACGTAAAGGAGCCCTGGCAGCTCCTATGAAAGCGTAAGAGGGCGGAGCGGGATTCGAGAATACTCCTTCGTCTCGGAAATGAAGCGAGTAGTTGGGCCGCTCTTTCAGAGCTCGAACGTGTCGCATCTTGACGAGCTGTTGCTGAAATCGGGAATGATCCCAGGTATAGACCGCTGCTTTCAGCTTGGAAAAACTCCTGGGACTTACTGTTCGCTTCCCGATCGAGGACTTTGATCAGTATACCGGGGCCGCGGACGCTATGTGGCGTCTCGCCGGCATCTTCTATATCGGCTATTGCGCCCGCTGGACCAAGAGACGAGCAAGGGTGGCCGAATTGGTCATCCCCTATAAGGAAATTGTAAGAAACGTTTCGACCCAGATCATGACTGCCATTCAGCTCGGATTGAACTCTGGTACACTTGGGACTCACGCAATCACGTTCGCCTCCTTGACATCTACCGCACCCATCAAAATTTGCTCAGCCATCTTGAAAGCTCTCAAGCTCCGCCAACGCTTTACAGCACCTTGTACCAACTTGAGCTCCCTGGAAGACCAAGTGGCCGTTTCCACCACCTCTTTCTCTAGTGCTCTGGAAGCAGCAGCCTGCGACCTTATTCGCTTGACCTCCAAGGCCAGCGACTTGAGCTGCCGAGTCAAGTGTTCTTGCTCTAGCGTCGATTCTTCCTGGCTGGGCTTGAGCTTGATGGCTGGACCTAGGATATGGCTTGCATCGGAGATTTGGTCTTGATATCGTACATCTTCGTCCCCGTTCGGAGTGTGTAAACTCTCTCGTTCAGTCGTCGTTGTTTCCATAGGTCCCGCCCAGGGATTGCCGATTGGCTCTGGCATCTCGTCGGTTTGCGATCCGGTCAAACGAGACTCGAATTCCGCAGCTAGATCCATTCGACTATCAGTCTTGCGCCTCTGTATTCGGACCTTCACCTATTCGTCAGTGACTTTGGCGGGATGAACACTTACAATATCATCATAAAGCTTATCCAGATCCTGATCACCGAGCTTTTCAATATCGGCAACCTCCCTCCTAGCTGCTGTCCAATCCATGAATTCGTCATTCAGCTTACTGGGCGAGTCCGACCGAGGGGTACCACTCAATCTCTGGCGTTCGAGCCTGACAGCTTGCGGATCGTTATATCGGAAGACATGGAAATCACCCAGAATTACTCGATAGCCGTTGAGAAGTTTGACTGGTGAATTTGGTGGTACCCTTTTTCCGTTGACAAACGTCCGGGCTTCAGGGAGCGCTTCAAGAGTCACTTTGCCGTCATTATTGGTGAAGATACAATGGGTGTCGAGGATATGAGAGCCGGAAAGGCGGACATGGGCGGTCTCGCCTGCTATAGCACCTGCTATCGTCGTTCCCGGTTTCAGCTGGTAAATCAAGCACTTTACAGTCAGTTCCCGCGAAGTTTATCGATGTGAACTGACCTCGGACATCAAGGGATCCTCATTCAAATTGACCAGTGAAGGATGCTTCTGAGGTGCGTGCACTCCCACAACCTATCATCAACTTCTGTCTTGCGAATGTCCGCTTACGTCTTTATCAATCGATATTCCCAATTCCTCTAATGCTTTCTCACGCTCAATGTGAATCGCAGCAGTCTTTGCCATCTTCTCTTCCCAGGTCAGGTTTAAGCTCTCCATCAACTTTTCAGACGCTTGAAGCTGATCTTGAAGTTCAAGTTTGGTGACTTGTTTAATCTCCCCGTCTTTGGTACGATACCGCACGATCTGCTTGTCTGCCGGCACGGAGGGATCGTATGTCGACTCTTCTTCGTTACCCGTATGACCAGACACCCGTGAGCGGAGGACTTGCATCAGCTTACGCCCGAGGCGAGACGTACGTTCCAGCTCCTCTTTGAGCTCTCGAATGAGCTTGGCGTTGGGGTCCTCATTGACCACCGCATGAGTCTTGATGCGCTTCGCAGCGTCGGCGTATCGGAGGGTACTATCCGTTAGCTTTGTCCAATCGGCTTCAGTCTGGTTTGGCCAGTCGGCTTACCTCAGAGTCTCCTCATCTGGAAAAGGTTAGTATAGCTTGACTCGCGGACAAATTCTTACAATCAGCAGGACTGCAATCAGTCCATGAGAACTCAGGTTGTATAGCTCACGAAATAGCAGCGATCATGGCAGTCTTCGAATTCCCACCCAGCGACTCCTTCAATAACCAAGTCAAGATCGAATCACGGTAAGGCACAAAGTCGTCTTTCTTCTTCTTTCCTTTGACCGTCTCACTAGCCTGAGCCAAGGCTGCAATGACCTTTCCGAGCGTGGTCAAGGATTTATTGATATTTGAACCTTCTCGTAGACGAGCGCCCTGTCCTCAGCTGGGATCACGAGTAGGGACGCACAGTTGCACCAGTAGAGGCTTGTCGCTCGGATCCTGCTAGATCTACAAGGGAGATCTTGGAGACTTTCTCGCCTACCATACTCGAGACCGGATCCAGGCGTTTTTGTGTCAACTTTCCGTCAGCTCGTGAGGGGTTGTGAGACCCACAATGACGGTAAAGACAGCGTGTGACCGAGAACTTGTTTCGTTCATGTTGGTAGAAGCTACTGTACGAGCCTTCGATCAGCTTCAGCCACTAAGTGGGTGGTGGTAGCTTACCTTGTTTCCCTCATCCATCAGAGTCATCATTTGCGAATAATCCTCGACAACGAGCCGACTTAGATCTTCCACGTAGGGTCCTAGCGAGGGATGTTCCCGGACTCGCAGATTATCTTTGTTCTTTGGATTCAGCAGATCGCGAACTCTGGCCTGTCAGCTATTTCACCAAGTGAAGTGTGGCGTATAGCTTACTTTTCATTATATATCTCGATATAAGAGACTTCAACCGAGTAAGAAAGATTCTTTTCAGCGGCAGACCTAGTCTCAACCCGTCGAAAGAGCTCGGATGTGGTCAGCGGGATAATACCCTTATCAGCCCCATCTGAAATTAAGCTAGAGTCACATTGGCTGACGGCTCAACTCACAACCCATCATCGAATCTATGCATCAGCTCGGCCAATATCGTGAAAAGTTGAACTTACAGCTTTTCCCGCTTACAACCGTTAGCTGAGCTACCTGAAACAGTCAAAGCAGACTCACCTGCCAGTCTGGCCATCTAAAGCATCAGCTCAGACTACAGTATGCCAACTCTTCAAGCTTACAGGCAAAGATACAAGTGTTGAATCCTTCGAAACTATGGTCCAGCAGCTCAACACCCAAATCATCGTAGAGAGTCGTCTGACTCGCATAATCCTGTTCATCAAGCTTCCCAGCGGACCAATACGATTTATCTCCATGTCAGCTGAGCATCTAGACAGTAAGATACCGAAAGAAAAGATCTGAGGCTTCTTTCCTGCTGATCGACTTGATGCACGGCCATCATCTGCTTGCGGGGCTTCTAAGATTGTTTGGGAGCCTTCCATGCGGATGAGACCCTTGGCGCCTCGTGCCAGTTCTGTTCCGTCAGTCAGGGTCGCATGGGCAGCAGGAATGCTGACCACGGGAGTTAAGAGGTCGACATCTGTATGCCAGTATGTACCTTTGTGTCATATCCGCTTTGACAGTCTGACTTACCTGACCACGACCTTGATGTTACCGCCCGACATGGTGGGCGAGGTCGGGCTGCTTCACAGCGTTCACTGGACTCGGGAAAAGAAATCCAAATTAGCCGATCCTGCTAACATCGGATGCGGCTGAGTGGACGAGATTTATGTAATGTACTGACTGCGAAGGGAGTCCTTGGATTGACAATTGACAGTTGTGATACAGAGTGGACGTGCACAAGACATTGCGTCGCGGGGTACAAGTGTGGGGTAGAGGAGTGAGCCTGACAATCATACTCCGGAAATAGCCGGTTTCGTCGGAATCCTCTTTCGTCATCGATCCCTCTCTTTCTCTTTCGATACCACACATTCTACATAAAGTATAGTCAATAAAACTCACTCACCACTCACCATGTCACTACGGGCCTCCCTCCGAGCTGTTTCCCGTTCTCGAGCTGCACCTTCTGCACGTGCGGTCGTCCCCAGGCGTTTCGCTTCGTCACAGTCTTCCCACAAACCCAGCAGTGATCTCCCATGGATGATCGGATCTGTCGGCATCTTCGGTGGTCTTGTGAGTGTCCTGCAAATGTAGGAGCCAACATCAGCTGATGTATAGGGCGCTTTCATCTTGATGCCATCAGCCCAGAAGGACCACATTGCCCATCAACAACACCCCCACGAACCCAAGGAACCTGGAGCAGGTCAATTAACCAGTCAGGAAGTAACGGATAATGTCAAGAACCACAAGGTTGAGGAGCTTGCCAAGACATCCAAGGGCGACTTCCGATCCGAGGATCTAGACCAAGCCAAGAAGGAAGGTGCCGTGAGTGGTCTAACATCTGGGCGGGGGAGGAGCTGATCCTTCAGGAGACTACCAACCCACCAAAGGCAGTTGCTCAAGGTGATAAGAAGGCTCCTGGAGAGGACGAGAATGTCGGCGTACGTTTTTCACGACATCATTACAAGTACTGTTGCTGATGATACCCAGGGTGAGGATGATGGTTCTTCGGCCGAAAAGTCATCGGACGATGAGCCCAGCCAGACGGAGGTTATGGACAGCATCAAGCGTGGCGAGGTGAGCTCGGTATGAAACGTAGTGGCCCGTAGCTGATCCAATGTAGCGAACCGATGCTCCCGCTGTCGCCGAGGCCGCCGAGTCAGGTGACAAATCCTCCTCGTCTAACGAGTTTTCCGGTGATGAGCCCAGTCAGGCAGAGATCATGGACAGTATCAAGCGAGGCGAGGTGAGTGTCGGCAAGGTAGCCCCATGTTGTAGCTGACTCGTAGCGAACTGACGCCCCTGCCGTTGCCGAGGCCGCCGAAGAGAAGGCTTAAGTCGATCGACATCATAGTATAAGCTAAAACGCATGCAAAAAAGCATATAACCACAGACGAGACTACGAGATCATGGTAGCAGTCGTTTAACATTGATCTTTATAAGATATACACTGACGGCTCGATATTCTATTTACAATACAGGCACACAAGATCACCATTCTGGTGTCTCGTTCACCTGCGCCACGGCCTCGTGGAAAGCCCCCAGACCCTCATCTTCGTGACCTCGTCCTGCCATTGGCGCGCTCCCGAGAGCTCCATCGAACAAACGCTCGTTGAAAAACACATGACCAGAAGGAGCATCGGGAGCATGCGACGGACCGGGGTCCTTCCAAGCGTCCGCGATACCATCAGTCGAGGGCATGTCGACAGACGGTAAAGCACTAGTTGGCACAGGGGCATTCGAATCATCAAGCATGGGTGGGAAGCGGTACTGTTGTTCGTAATCAGGATACTGGTCTACCCCTTCGAAATAACCGGCTTGTTGAGCGCCTTCATCTTCTGGTGTCCACTGCGCTTGTTGGACATGTTGACCGTACGGATCTTCGGGCCAGTGGTCCATTCGAGGAGGAGGGTACTGAGCCATGTCGTGAGAATCCCACATTCCTGGTCCGACAGCATCCTGAAGAGGTGGCAGTCGGTACATTCCCTCGGGAGCATGCATGGCGTCATGGGGGTGGGGATGTCGCTGTGGAGCTTCGTAACCTCCGCTGTGGTAAGATCGCATGACAGGGCGACCATCGACATCGCAGCCAACCGGCATGGCGTATTCGGAAGGATGATGAGCAACATGATACTGTGCTCCAGGGTGCTGAGGCATATTCTGAACAGGAATTCGATGATCCATGGGATGACCCCCGTGTTGATAGGATTGCTGATACATCATACCGCCCAGCAAGCTGGAGCCGAGCAAGTTCTGTCTCATCGCTTTGGCTCGGTTCTGAGCTCGTTGAGCTCGAAGAGCGCCTTTGGACAACTCGCCGTCCTCTCGTCGTCGGCGACTGACTGTCAGTCACGGTCATCATTATCCTATGACCAACGTACCTTCGCCTGGACCCGCTGCCACCATCACTTTCATCCTCGCTGGCAGCGGCGCTTCTGATGATCTGCTCTTTGACTTCTTCCACCAACTCTTCCCCAGCTTTACCCTTGATCATAGCTTCGGCAACAGCTTCGACTTTTTCATCTTCAGTCTTGTCTTTTCTGACTCGTCGACGAATGATATCGGTTCGTCGAAACACCGGTTGATATCGGTAATTAGGGTACTTTCGCTGATGTTCTTCCTTTTCGATTCGGGCTTCTTCTTGAAATTTATGTCGGACATCCTGCGGCGCTTCTCGCCACATCTTGGCCGCCTGATCATCAGTCATGCAATCAACGGACGCGATATAGGTCTCACCACAACGGAGATGTTCTGATGCTTGGACTCGACTGTGGCGGGAATCAGGCCAGAATCGGTAATGTGCTTCCTAAACAGGATGAAGGCGTTTCGAGCTCTCTTGATATGATCGTGAGGTTGCTGCTAAGTTAACCGATGGCCGACATGATAAAGTTCGAGGCTCACCTTTCGGGCGTGACTCTTTTTCGCCTTCGGAGCGGGAACGCCACCTTGGTTCGTCTCACCATTGGCGATCCCATCATTGGAGCTGGCGGATGTGTTGGTACCCTTTCGAGTGATCAAGTCACTCCTCGAGTTGATTCGTGACATGTCCTCGAATGATCCTTCATCCTGGCCATGCGAGTACATGTCGAAATGCATGCCGAGCGGAGTCTCGGGAGAGGATGAGATGACGGATGAAGGCGCACTACTGTCACCAGCGGATAAATCAGTATTGAGGCGATGCATAGCTGGGGGCATGGGTCGTTTGCCTTGCTTGATCGGCGAGATGTCCTGTGAGGGGGCTGACGGCTGCATGAGCGCCGGGTCGATAGCTGGGGAAAGCAGTGCGGGAGCGATGGACGTTTTGTCTTGCTTTTCTGGCTGGGAGGTGATGATTGACAGCTCGGCCTCATCGATGAGCTCGCTACCAGCTTTCGAATGCTGGTATACGGCGATCTCGGCCAGAGGCGAGTAATCGGCATCCTGTGGCTCCGTAGTAACTTTCAGTGGCGAGGAGCTGAGCTGATGATTGGCCTTCTCCCCTAGTTGAGGTTCGGGGGAGGGACTTCGAGAAAATTCTGCAGAACATCAGTGTGTGTCAAGTGCGAGTGTAGAACGTCTCACGGTCCAATGTGGCCTGATAGGCGCCAAACAGGGCAGCTTGATCAGGGGAGCTAGGTGTGTTCGACATGATTCAGGAAGAAAGGATCAATCAATCAGATGGCTGGCTTGAAAGGTCGTCGATGTGTAATCAGATTTGTTACCCGTGATCAGTTGGCTGTATAGGTATACTTGGCCTTTGTCTTGGTCTTGATCAAAGAGAGGCTACGCTACTCGCTAGTCAAAGTAGACGAGAGTAGAATAGGATGAAAGGTTTAGTGAAGAAACGAGGGGGATCTTTTCACTGGTTACCTCTTTTCACCATGTCGTGAGGACGAGCCGATGGAGAGACCAGGCCGATCTTCTGAAAGGAGGTGAGTTGGGCTGTCAAAGGAAGACTTGAGGATCAACGAGTCAGACTCCCAGGAGGCCGTAGAGTCGGTATATCCTTTGTGTATAGTAGCTTGGATCACCAGGTATCCCTTGGAATGATTGGAAATCCCCGAGAAAGATCACCACGATCAGCAATAGAACAGGTAGAGCGAGAGATTACTGCTTTGAATCCGAACAGATTGGAGTAGATGGGAAGATATACCATTTGTACAGCAGTGTCCGTTACCCCGATCAGCTACATGATTTGCTGATGAGCGCTTCCATCTGTAAATCACCCTGGTATCGGCACTTTCTGGTAAATGTGTATCCGTTGACATGATGTCGATTTCTTTAATCTAGCAACTCCTCAACGATCACTCTATCCTTGTCCCAAATGTCTGCAGTCCAGTATATGTCCTCCTTCAATCGTTTCCATACATCTTCCAGAGTAGGCATCACGTATATCGAGAAAGATCCGGCGATGTTCAGCATCCCTTCAGGTAGCTCTTGGTCTCTTGCTTTTGTGTCAGGTCGCGGACGCATGAGGCCGCCATATACTGAGTGATCAGCATGACTCTGCTTTTGAATGATCGACACCTACCTTGGGTGCCATTTTGCTTCTCCTTTGTTACCAGTTCGAGATGCTGGGGTCTGACCGCCATACGTTTGTCTAGCTGGTCGGGGTGATCGGGGCAGTAACATAAGAATCTAGGCATTGTCTGTGAATATAATGAAATGTCTATAGCTCTTCAACTTACAGTGCAGTAACTGACCAACTTACTTATCATACGAACAGCCGCTACTTGCCGACCGGTCCGGTTCCTAGTTTACTGGTAGGCTTGCGAGAAAAAGCTTCCGATGAGAGATAGGCGCCACAGTGCGGTAGATCCTTGTTCCTGGATTGTCGTTGTCGTCTGAACGTGCATTGGCATCGTCAGTAACTATCCTCATATACTCGAATCAGATGTCAGAGGACAAGCAAAAAGGCTTGTTCTCGTCGCTTTCACTTGGTAGGGTGGCACGAGCGCCTCGCCAACCTAGTGAGACCCTAACGCATCCGCTTCTAGGCGCTTCAAGCTCTTCGACACATCTGCCTGCGGGAGGCGAGGCAAGCGGCGACAAGGCATCTCCATCCGTGGCTGCTGCCCATGTGAGATCTGATTCGTACAATAAATCCGAACTGTATGGATTGCCATACAAGCCTCGCCAGAGACACTCAGCTCGCGACTCGGTAGGGAGTGTCAACAGTATGCTAGGCGGTGCTACGGCTGGACCTTCAAGCGTTTCTCCGAATCTCGCGCCTATCAGTATCGCTGCTCCCGGCACTTCACCTACTACCCCAAATACTGGTATAGCAGCTCCACCTACGATATCCACGTCGACTTCTACCACTTTCGCCCTGCCCGCCTCTGCGTCCGACCCCCAGGTGGCCATTGAGACTCAGCACGCCACGGCCGGACCTTCATCCTCTTCTGCCACAATACGGCTGCAACAGCAGAGCATCAAGGCTGCTGCTCAGAAAATTGGACTAGGCAATGGGACAATGGGGATGGCCATGATTGATTCTGTGTTTGAGAAATGTCAGCTTGGCAAGGGCAAAATGGCCGAAGGAGGAGATTGGGCGGATGTAATCAGGATCATTACTGCTGGAAAGGTATGACAGCTATAGATAACAAGCTGATGACAGGCGGTCTTGCTTCTACCGACCACCCCGGCGTCTTCACTACCCGTAACGCCCCAAATCCTGCGCGATCATATCGTTTTTGTGGTATCTCCAGACGCGCTTAGCAGACGCCCAAGTAGGAGCAAAGATGCTAAACGGATGACCGAAGACGAGTCACCGAACATAATCGTATCTCTTTCGGGAATGCTAGGCACAATGCGAGGCAACAAAATCTATTTCGAGTCCATTCTACCGCCCGACTCCAGTATCATGCTGGCGATACGTGATACAGCCCTTCGCCAAACCGCGATTTCAGCTCTACGTCCCACAACCACCTCTCCATCCTCGACTTTTTACCCTTCATACGACATCTCTGCCGATACGGCCATTCTGCCCTTCCCGCCGCCAAGTAAAGCACCACTCGAAGATGCAGCGACAAAGGACAAGGATACCGCAAAGGACAAGGCACAACCTGCCAAGTTTGGGCGGATTAATCCTTTTGCATCATTCTTCGGTGCCAGCAACAACGCCAGTTCCAGCTCGACCACCATGACCCCTTCTTCGTCGCGCGACGGTACTGGCGCTGTGTCACCAGAGAGGGCTCCATTTCCTAGCGATGTCGTATCCCCGCAACACACTTCGGTACCTCTCAGTCCTCGTCCTTCCTTGCTCTCGCAAGAGATGTCCGAGACTGCCTCAATCCGATCTCTGGAGCAGAACGAGGGCTTCCAAGTGACGGCATATACTGTTTCTCGACCCATTCGCTACTCCGAGCTGCAGAAGAATATCACGAAAGCTGTCCGAACATCTATCCGCGATGAATTGTCAAGACTACCCGACAAGGTAGTCGAGCGAATTACGAAACTGGTCACGAACGGTGTTTGTCTTTCAAACTCAAATGCTTCGTTGCAGGAGAGTAGAGCACATGCGACGGAATCGGACGCTGCACTGCATATCGATTTTACTGATCCAACAACGGCCGGGGAGAAGCTACAAGATCTTGTAGAAAGCGTGTACGACGATGTCATGATACAGCTCCGAGCGGAGGAGAGCAAGTCTTCGGGACCCAAACGGAAGACGAGCGGTACTCTGCCTTGGGGCAAGAATGAGGCAAGCGAACAGGAGAAGCACCGGGCGACCAAAGAAGAGGTGATGGAGAAAGAAGCTAGCGAAGCGGCAGAGAGGGTTGAGGGCCTTATTTGTCGAATGCTATACAACAGGTATGCCCATTTCTCAACACAAGCCAGACAATGGTCGCTGACGGCCCAGGCTGTTTTCACCGAGGGAATCCGATGATGCACGTCACGATGAAGTCCTCGCTTCCCGTATAGCGGCTCTCAACATGCTTGATCTTTCTCTTGACCATCTCGGTCTCATCACCCAACCTGATGAGGTCGATGTCATGATCGAGGACAAATATGCGATTCAGAACGGTCTTCGAGACATCGTGGATCAAATTGGCGAAGGTCAGTCTCCTGCTATGAACGCACCCGGTGACTGATCCAAGCAGAAATCCAAAATCTTTCCTCGACGACTTGTCTGACACCCAAAGACAAGGCTGCGGTGCTCATACAGGCCCACAAGATTGTAGTCGGTGAGTCGTTTATAGCGCTTGCGTTCGGTCGCTGACATGAAGATGGCCTATCTCGTCTTCCACCCATTCAGCTTCGACCTGAAGGGGAACCGTACAAACCATCTGCGCTACCCGATGACAGTGCGATCAACGCGGATGACATCAGCCCTCGATCCTCTCATACCCCATCGACCCCTACAGAGGAAAGTATGTCTCGGACCGACCCTGACGCAACTCCGCATCCGACGGAGCTAGATGAGAACCCTCTAGAACGCACTCCATCCGCCTTAGACCCTAGGGCGGACTCTACGGTGCCTCAGTTGACACTGACTGACGCTGCACACTCGCCAGAGACGAGCATGTTGGAGGAGGCCATGTCGGACTCGGTGATGACGATACAAGCGTCCAATGACTCGGCAGTGGTGGCGTCGGTTCCTCCGCCTTCGAAAACATCGACATCTGGCGCCGATTTGATATTGCCTATCATCATCTATGCTGTAGTGAAATCAAATCCGGCGCAATTGGCTTCTCATCTCATGTACCTGCGTCGATACCGATCTGCGATCTGCTTGACAGGGGAGGCGAGCTATGCCATTGTCAATTTGACCGCAGTAGTGGAGTTCCTGGAACATGTCGCCATGGTGGATCTTGGTCTTGGCGAAGATTCGGACAAAGTCATCAGGTATGCCCAACGATACGTACTTAGGCACTCATTACTAATCTTGTAGCGTGGAAGACTTGTCACCTATCGGTCTGACATATCTCGACGACAGCAATGCCGATGCGGCGAGTATCGTTTCTGCTTCCTCTCGATTGCGAGGTCGAGTTTTCCAAGTCACCGAATTGGCGGGATCAGCTGCAGACTCGGCAAACAAAGTCCTGACCGGAGTAGTCGATTCAAGCTGGACGGCTCTGCGAGGACTGATCGGTACCAATGCAGAACAGCAACTACTAGCTACGCCAGGGCATGATACCGATGCGACTGTTCCACGACCTAGTATGCGCCCTCGTCAAGCTTCGTCGTTTTCACTTGCTTCCGTCACTGCCAGTGTCGCGTCTATCGCCGCTGCGGCATCAACAGCAGCTGCAAGATCCAGATCGCGAGCTACATCAAGAGCATCCGATACTCAGCAACAATGGACGGGTAATCAGGAGATGATTGATGTCTCCTCGAGGCCGGAATCGATACATGAGCAATATCTCGATGAGAGTGAGGAGGACAACGCTCAAGACACCAACACCGAGCAAGACTACATTGATAACAAGGTGGCTTCTTCAGAATTGGCCGATGTCAGAAGTATCAAAAGCGTCTCATCCATGATGTCGAGAGAGGAGAGTGGATCAAAGAATGAGCGTGCGACAATCAGTAATCGACTCGCATCTATAGGTGTTTTAGGTAGACTATCCGGTCCGACGACCTCGGATGAGTCAGGCGCACCGTCAGCCGAAGCATCTCCCGGCAAGGTATGTTCACTCATGATGTCAAAGACGGAATTGATGTTTAAGGCTGGCTACGCATTACTATCGACGTTAGCATCTGGTCGTGCTCGGGGCGCATCACTTTTCGGAGGACCAGATCCTATCAAACGAAGCGTATCTTCCGATAAACTATCGATCGCAACTCCGCCCTCTGAGCCTTCCGACCCGCCCATGGAGAGGTTCATGACCTGTAAGTCCCTGTTGCGCTCACTTTGCTGGAGACTGATGTATGAGGCGACGTTGGCGATATCAAATTGTCCGAAATCGGTCCTCTACTTCGCGATTATCGTAGGTTGGCCGGAGTCATCGAAACCTTGAAGATGTCTTCCGAACCCTAGGCCGGCTTGGAGTGCTGTTATCGATGGGGCTTTGTGTCATTGGGTCGAGCGGAACCATTCGGTATACAGGCTGTCGTGCGTCGAGCATCCGGACATTGTTGTTGAGATGTGCGGGGGCGGATTGCCGGGACTCTGTCGGGCCTATCAGCTTGTCAGGACTGTGGGACGAACTTGGAGCGAGGCAGGGCGGTGTCTTCATATACAGATAGACATGGACACGTCTTGTAACGTCACACATGAATGCATATTCATACTATGCACTTGCTTCCTACTTCTAACAATGAAATTGATTAGACTACAACAATGGGAATAACTAGACAAGAAAACACCTCCCGGCCTAATACCACGCCAAGTAACTTTCTGGCATCTGGCATAGAAGGCTCGGTGAGGTAGCAGCGGAAATGAGCGAGACGGTGGTGTGGATGGCGGGTGGCGCATTGGGGTTCTGAGCTGTCAGTGTTGCTTCGATGCCCGTGTGGCAAAAACTCACCCTATCTTTGTTCTCGCCGAGGAAACCGATGGTCTCGGCACGTCGAATGAACTTCTCTACACTTGTGTATACGAGTGTGGCATTGGCTGTGTCGGGTCTGTTTTCTGGTTTGTACACGCTGAGCCAGAAGACGACCTAGTGTTGTTAGCGTTGATATAGTCAGATAGCCACGTTACGTACCTCGTCTCGCAGGAAGATTGTCAAGATGCCAGACAAATCGAATTCGGGTCCCGTCAACGACTTTGACAAGGCAGTCAAGACGGCTGTAACCGTTCCCTCTACACCTGTCTTGGTGATAAAATGCTGCATATTCGGTGTCAAGCGGAATGGTACCGCTTCCGAAGATGTAATGATGGGAGTACCAGCTGCGGTAGCTGTACCGTTAGCGATAGATTCTGGCGTATAATCGAGTGTGGAAGTGAAAGGCGCACCAGGTAGTATTTCCGACATGTACATGCCACCTGTCTTGCGTGAGAATTGGAAACGAGATGGTGCTCGCCCATGGAGACAACACATGTAGGTGAGGAACATATTGGCTGCCGATTGAATGGCGAATTGCTTCCGCATGAGCCATAGACTTTCCGGGTCTTTCATTGTCTTGATCATGTACTGTCTCGATCAGCTTCCGCCCAGATCCCACAAGGCTTGTACTTACGTTGGTCAAAATATTCTCCGGGATGTACTTGGTCTGTATCTCATTCATGATCTCCATCTTGAGCTGCAGGAATCGGCTATCATTCTGAAAAAATTAGCTACCGCTCCGGAAGGAGATAATCCAGCTTACTGTGGTCATGGATGGATCATGCAGCTCCTTCAGTCGGCTATAGTACTTGATGGAAGGATCGTCCCTTGACAATTTCATAGATCGACAGTGTTCATCGTAAATATCCTGGAGACTGACATATGTCGAATCACTTTGAACCAATCGCAATTGCTGGGCAAACGCAACAGCAGTCGGTAGATGGAACTGTAAATTCCTCCTTCTCGACTCCTTTCGCCTGGCCAGGACACTGTTCATGATGCGGAAGAATGCAGTCAGTCGATCTTCTCTTCGGCAATGTCGAGCCGCTGGCATCTGAATGACGAAAGTATTGATGGAAGCGTCAGAGCCGATCATCGTGATTCGTCGGAAGCAATGGCCGTGACCTCGACCAACCTCGACTGATGGTGAGAATCGAGCAATCTTGGTGAGATCGTCTCCTTGGTCGATATGTTTGAGGTATTGACCGGGTACATCGACTTCATCAAACTTGGTATGATGGAACTCGTTCAAGTTGCAGCCATGTTGATCGAGAGATTGAGTCTTGCCACGACCGTCTAGACTTCGTTCATACACGTCTCGCCAATACTGTAGTCGAAGAATGTATTCCTTGAGAGTAAGGCCGTCTTCCATGAAGTCTCGCTTGATGGCGCCCTGCAACAGTCAGCCTTGTACCAGCAGAGAAAGTGGAATACTTACTCGCAACTCGCCGCTCAGATTATGCGCAAACTTGAAGAGATTGTCTTTGGTAGAAGGGCTCAACTCGCCGTCGTCATTGGGTATAGCACTTTTGCCGCACCATTGCTATACCGTCAGTATTCGATGTAGACTATGTTGCATCAGACTCACAAGCATAGCGTCATTCAACAAAGCAGCAAAGAACCTGTAGATGTCTTCCTCCGAGTTTGGTTTCGCCCTGATCGAGATATGATCCACCATCTTCTCCATCATCAACGCCAAGAGCGGGAACGAAGTCTTAAGCTGATTGATGATCTCATCCACCATATCGAGGGGCAGTTTGATGACGGGAGGAGCGGTGGCTGAGGGCGGAACGTTGCCGTTAGGAGCAGCAGGATTGCCGGTGTTCCCAGCGGTAGCCGTCGTACCATTCTCATCCTTGGCATCCTTCATCTCGACATCGCCATCGCCGTTGGCGTTCTTGACGGCATTCGCCGCCTCGGCTTGGAGCTGGGCAGCTCTGGCAGCTTGCGCTTGCGCTTCCGCTGCTTTTCGAGCTGCTAAAGCTCGACCCTGTATCACTGCTCGCTTGTTGCCTCCCCATTCTTCTCGAATGACACGTAGGTTGTAGAATAGCGACTGTATTGTGAGCACGTAACTTCATAAACACAGAGCGAAAGCTTACTTGTGGGTGTTGCTTGGCCATCCTCATCAGAATAGTCCTTGCCTGCCTTGCTTCCCTATGCGATAGCGAAAGCAGCAGTTGAGGAATGAGCGTAATCCAGTACCAAATGACTAGGTCTCCCTTGTAATTCTCGAAACCCTTTGCAATCGTCATTTGGCTATCGTCCAGACCAAGCAGCCATAGGACCCGAAGTAGCAGACCTCGACACTTGTGATTGGCGTACAGCCCAGAGGCTTGAAGATAGCACGAGACGGCGCTTGAGGCGAGAACAGCTCGATCAAGTGTATACTTGGCTGCCCAGTTTTCTTCCGAAAATCGTGGCTGACCAGGTTCAGGCTCCGGCATTGGCGGAACAGCTTCTGCTCGGTCCCGGTAGAGCTTATCGTTGAACCTCCCCCATTCAGCCCAAGCTTTCGGCAAAGTCATGTCCATCTGAATAGCATGTGCGAACTCGGCGTTGGCGTCTTCATTCTGACCCAGTCTGGATATAAACATCCCCTTGAGCGTGAGGAACTCTGATTTCTGACCCGCAGTGAAGTACATGAGATTCGTAGTGCTGATACTATCCAGACCTTCATTGAATTTTTCGGGCTTTTGGAAAAAACATAGAGCTTGTTCACGCAGTTTGAGGAACGCTTCGGATATCTCAATGTTTGGTAAAGAGTAGATCTTGTTGAGAGCGACCGAGCAGACATCCAGTAAACCGTGTCGTCGAGCGACTTCTCCGAATCGATTGATCATCCATGCTTGCTCGTGATAGCCGCGGTATCCAAACGTCGAGTTCTCCCCTTGTGGAATGAGAGGGACATAGACCTTGGTCACGGCGGTAAAGACATGCTGACGCCATGCGAGCAGATCGGACCATACACCGATATCGTCGTAGAAGTTTGGCAATCGATCTCGCCAAGTCGTAAAGATGTGCTTCAGATCTTGGTTGGCCCGAAGCTCGAGGTTGCTTTGATTGGTCATCTGCAGACTGTCGAACACCTGAGAAGCTTCCGTCAATTCGACACTCTGCTGGAACATTTGCAGCAGCGGTAGATGAGCGGCAGTGAGATGGTTCGATGGGAGACTTGCCCACTTGCGCAGAGAGACCTGTTCGACCTCGTCGAGAACACGAACAAAGTCGTTAGGGATCTCGCGCAAAGTGTGGGCCCTAAGAAGTGATAGGAATGCCTCGAATGTCTTTCGTCGTGGCGTTGGTACATCGATGACACGATTCAAGTTGGTCTCGATAGATTCCCGATCCGCAGATCCCCAATCGGAAAGTCGCCATGCCGCTTCGAGGAGCAAGTCCGAGTCGTTATCCTGTCGAGCTACTTCGGTAAGTTGATCCCAGTGCTGAAGTTTCTGTGCCGAAGTGATCCAATGGTTCTCCCACAAACAGTATTCCTCCTCGCTGAACGGGAGCATACCGTTCCGAGCCTTGATTTGGGCGCTCTCGTACATTTCGATCGCCTTGGGCCACATTCCATTTTGTTCGTACGATAGTGCAGCTGTTGTTTCGGGATACGCGCACCGAGTCCTGGCTAAACCGTAGAACATGTCATCCTCGCAGAGATCACTGTATAGCTCAGCAAGAGCAGTCGAGCAACTATCACGAAGCATGTCGTCTCCTTTGAACACCTCGGCCAACTTGTGAAGAAGTTCGAAACCAGTGTACCAAGCATTAAAAGTTTTGGCGAGCCATTTAATCAACAACGGTGGAAGAGCGACTGGCGGATTACATTGGAGAAGGCCGGCCAAAAAGGTCTGGATGACATTGGGTCGCATCTCGATCTGCTTGCGGTGATAGTCTTTCGAAAGTAGCTTGAGGACGTATGGCGCAAATGCAGATTGCTGCGATCGAGAGAGCGCAGACCAGCAATGAGGGAAAACGGACACCCAAAGACGATGGGCGAGCTCTTGGTCTTCGTGGATCAAGCCTCGAGCAGGACCGATTATGTCGGCTATCGTGGCGTCTCCAGCAAACTTGCTAATGAGCCCTTCATCACCGACGATACTCGAGATCGGTTGCTTGAACAAAGGTTCGTCGACATCGGCAAGAGCCATGAGCATACTGAGGATTTGCGGTATCCAGTACGATTCGCTGATACAATCCCAGTTCTGCAATGAATAGAGATGTTGCAGTCGGCCGTCCAGTGAAAGCGGCAGACTCTGCTCGAGCTTGCCGAGGAAACGAGCTCGCTGACTGGGTGATTTCGACTTGGCTCCAAGCAAGAAGCAGGGCTCGAGTTTATGAGTGATATCGGTACCTCGCAATGCGGGCTCCTCGTAAATGTCGTAGATAAGATCAAGATACTTCTCGAATAGTTCATCATCACCTCGCTGCTCAAAGACCGACATGGTACGCAAAAGTGACGACTTTTCTTTACCTTGTGCGGTCGGATCGGAATCGTTGAGCACCCATTGACGAAGCAGGTCGAGGAGATATCGACAAAGCGTAAGATTGGTAGTCCGTTCAATCAGGCCACTGAGGGTGCTGTTGAGGTGACGCCGAAGGTCTCGTAGATCTCCAGCCCTGTCGCGGACTATATCAAGAATCGAAATGATGAAGCGATGCGCGTGATCGGGTTGATTAGAGTTGGAAGCGGTAGTGTGAACTTTGACAAGATTGACCAACACTTTGATCAACCCGTTGCTGATCAAATCGTTTTGTAATTGATGAGGTTGAGCCTTGAGCCAGTGTCGAACGAGGAATAGCGTTCCAGGTAATGCCGAGCTTGCTCGTTGACCGGTATGCAAGCCTTCCGTAACGGCATCTCTGACAAATTTGAATAGGTGTTTGCCATCTCCATCGACATCCATCGAGTCTTCCTCCGGTAATTCCTTGAACATTGAAGCCGTCAAAGGTTCCACGATCTCGTGCAGACCAGTCTCTTCGGAGACCCACACCTTCTCGAGCAACTTGCTGAGCGTGGTCAAATTGGATCGGACCCAATGTTGATCTTTACTGGCAGCGATAGCGGCAATGACCTCAGCAGAGTTGGCGACTGCATTGAAGGACTCATCCTTGATATCCTGTTTGTCAGCTTAACCCACTTCAATTTACGGTGCACTGACCTGGGTCATGGTCTTCTGGAAGAAAGCAAGCTTGACGTTGACGTTGTGGAAGCCCTTTGGCCCAAGAATCTCTTTAAAGAGCTGCAATGCTCGGGTAGTCAAACCGCCTCTTGAGACTGGCTCATTCGAGGAGGATACCAAACGCAGCAGATGTGCCGACAACGACTCCCTGACTTGCGCTGGGATCCCCCATCCACCACCGCTACTGGCAGAAACGGCGGTGCCGGCTCCGTCAATTCTCTGTCTTTTGGTACCATGCTCGTTACCATCTGAACCTCGCTTTCTGCCAGCGCCGCCGTCGATATCCATGGATTCAACGGAAGCGACTCTTCGCCTCTCCCATCGGTAAATCAACTCGACAGCGTCGACAGAAAGCTTTTTGAGCTCCGGCGTGGCGTTCTGAAGGAAAGCGAGTTTGTTGAGCGAGTTGGCGATATGGGGAACATAGAGTTCTCGGTAATCGTAGAATAGATCCGGATGATTTACGAGTAATTCACACACGGTGACGAGCTGATTTGTCGTTTGACCCTCTTCGATGAGAATACTTCGTACCCTTTGAGCCCATTCTGGAATGGCCGTACCTCCGGGAGGATCGAACTTCGGTAGAGTATTGGCAAGAACCCTGAGGGCTTCCCTGTACAAAGCCCTTGTCTCGCTTTCTTTCAATCGCAATAGTCCAATCCAGCAGAGCTTGATGAATTTGGCAGGCGTATCATAGGTCGACATGAATGTAGCGGTAAGCACATAGGCCGTGAGCTTGACGGTCGGTTCCAAAAGGTTGATGCCCATCCAAGCGAATTTGAAGACTTCCTTACGCGATGAATCCACCTTGACATGAACGTGTTGGATCAAGAGGGTAGTCAAGGAGAAGACTTCGATTAATAGAGAATCCTCTCGTTCCTTTGCGGCAGCGGGTACGGCGAGTGGTTTCCACATGGAATCATTAACTCGTTGGATAAATCCAGGTGAGATCATCGATCCATCGTTACTCTTGTCGGCAAAGTAGAGTCGCAGGGTAGGATTGATGATCAGTCGAAGAGCGTTGGTCTTGAAAGCCCAGGAAATATCGTCATGGTCGTAAAGGTCCAAGAAGTAATCGATCAGTTCCTTTCGATACTCCACCGATTCCTGCAATGCGACTTGTTGGTAAAGGAAGAATGCAACCGACGATCTCTCGAATGGACTTCGAATTTCGAAGGCCTCGACGACATGTGATAACAGACCAGGATGTCGTTGTTGGCTGAGGAAAGCGGTGAAAAGCTCAAGGATAAGAGTAGGCATCTGTGAGTAGTACGCATCCGACATGTCGTCCTTCGTCTCGCGCGATTTCGCTAGTATTGCTCGCCAGACATGAACGAGTGGTGTGAGGATTACATCATGTCGGGCAGTGAGCCAAGTTGGGTCTAGTCGAACTAGTTCTCGAATAATATAGAGACCTGGCATGACGAGCTCGATATTTTTCGGATCGGCGAAACAATGGTGAATCAAATCGTCGGTTCGGTTTGACAAAGCTTCGACCAGCTTTGGAGCATGACCCGACGAGATGACATTTCGGTATGTCCAGACATAGCGAGGGTTTCGGATATTGTCAAAGAGATTATTGCAGGCTTCTTCATGATATCTATCCAGATATTTACCAAGTACCTCGGTGAAAGGTCCAGGGGCGGTCTGATGAAGTCGAGCTTCAGCTTCGACTACATGACCGACGAGCTTGACAAGGAATTGGCTAGCAGAAGAGGGTAATAGGCGGAAGATGTTGACTAGCCGAGCCATGCGTAGAATATCGGGATTGTCCTCTAGAGGCGCTTGCGCAGCTCTGATCAATGTTTGCTCGTCACCGAGACTGGCAAAGTGATCGAGGAGCTTGATGCCGATCTCGACCTTGAAGTAATTGTTGAGCAATTCGAGAAATTTGGCGAGTCCATCAAGACCAGATACACTGAGACGCTTGGCGTCGGCCAGGTTGACCAGGATGGGCCGGAGACCAGTCTGTAGGATATCCTTTGGTAGCTTGGATTGCGTGTCCAGAACATCCTTGAGTCCCTCGAACGAAACCTTGACGATTTCAGGCTCATGAGAGTAGACGTGCTTGAAGTATGCCTGAATGACCCTGAGTTGTCAGCACGCTCCAAGGAGGAATAGGTTGGACTCGCCTTGTACGTGAGCTAGCCAAGTTGGTGTTCTCCTGGAACTCGGGGGTCGCCATGGAAGAGCGGAGTAGTCGAATACAGCTGATGCGAAGCGTCTTGAGCCATTGTTCACTCTTCATCAATCCTGGTTTACCGATCAGAGCTTGATCATCGACATCTGCCAATGCCAGTACCTCGTGGAACAACCTGGTGTACTCGTCGGAGAAGTCGACTACCGTAGGACGAAGCTGCACAAGCCAAGTGACGGCATCAATGATACCGACCTGGATAGGGAAAGGTAGTGCTCGAAGTGGTTTATTGAAGATAGGTCCAGCGGGACCATCAAGTAATTTGGCTTTAGCCGTGGGACCGACCAACTCAGAGATACTGGTTTCGTTGACTTCGGCGAGCAGAGCGAGGAAATCTTGAGCCGAGTCTCGTGCGAGCTTGCTTGACGAGTGTAGTTCCGAGACAAGGGTGTCCATGAGTCGTTGTTGCCTAGCTCGCCCGTCCTGCTGCGATTGACAAGTTTTGATAAAGTGCTTGATCATTTCGACGACCTCTTCGGATGATTGAGGCGATTCCTTGGGTGCGTCCCGGAGACAATAGAGTAGTGCTCGGACCACGTCGATCTCAAGATCAATCACCCACCGGCGCTGTGGTTCCCCATTGATGAGCAGACCTCGTAAACCGGCGACACCAGCCATCTTTCGAGTCCAATCCTCTTCATGACATATATGAGTGAAGCGATGGACGAAAGCTGAAATGACTCGATCGACAACCTTGGTAGTCGCGTCTCGGTTCTCGTCGCTCTTGGGTTTCGAATCAACCTTCTCAGCAGCCTTAGGTGTAGCTTCAGCCTTATCAGCATCCTGCGTAGTTGAATCTGGCTTTTCATCGACTTTAATGTCTTCAACCTTCTTCACGAACATGTCGCTACTTGCCATTTCCTGGAAATCGGCCACAATGATGGTGAGCAATTTGCCCAAACTCTCGTATTCGGATGGCCGACTATCTTCGAATGCGTAGACGAAGGAATCTGGCACAGTCGACGTAAGAGGTAGAAAGGAGAATCCCTTTCGCATTGCTGCAGGCGAATACTTGTTGCCTGTATCGGGTTGAGGATCCTCGCGCGAAAGTTCAGCAGCAAAGACTCGTTTGGCGTATGACCGTACGAATCCCAGCGCTCCTTCGGAAACGAGATCGTGCTCAGTTGCTCGGAAAAGCCCAGTTAATGCCTTTTGTAAAACCACGTTGCCTTCTGGATGAGGTGCATCCTACAAGTCAGCATCAACCTCCAATACCCCGTCAATCGACTCACCTCGGTCAACATGGATAGCACGGCGCTCTGAAGCACTTTGACGGCGTCCTCGATATACGGAATCTTGGCCTCCTTCACAACTCTCAGCGCAGTATCGACTAGCGGTTCAAACTGCAGTCTCTCAGTCTTGCCCTCAATCGTCAGTGAGGTCGACAATTCGTTGAGCGAAGTCCTGTAATCGAGCTGATATTCGACCTCCTCAAAACGCCTGTTCCGGCCGCCGAGTTTCCCGAGGATCTTGATAGCATTGTGCGAGTGGGCTCGGTTGGCGGGCACGGATTTGAGCAATTTATTGAGACCATTCATGAGGTCTCTGAGGACTGGACCGAGGTTTGGGTCCAGGAAATCGGCCGTGAGATTGTCGATACATAGTTCGAGAGTACGCAGACCTTGGCTGACGAGCTCGTGACCTCCTTTGAGTGCATGGACTAATGGCGCCATGAGGTATTGTAGATGAGGCAGCAGATTCGTCAAACGGACCGGGACAGTGAGGGTGAGCTCGGTAAAAAGATCCTTCTGCGATTCCTCGGTAGCATGTTTGAGAAGGTACGCTAATGTGTCGAGCATCTCTTGCAAGATCGGCAGAACTTCCTTGTACAGAGCCTCAAATCGTCCACCACCTATCGATCTGAACAAAGCTCGGAGAATATGATAGTACGTTGTCGGATCGGCAGCTTTGGCAGCATGTGTGAATGAGCCCATAATGAGTTTCTGAAGATGCGGGACTAGTACAGCCTCGTTCTTGTCGATGTACGAGTTGATGGCCAGGAACGACATCTTGAACAATCGTAATGTCAAGTGTGCTCGATGTTTGTTTTGTGAACCGATATCGCCAAGTCGATCCATGAGGTATTTGAGCAGAATGCCAACCAACTGATGCGAAACATCTTGATGAGTGATGAGAACTTGAATGACCGAGAAAACGTGCATGTTTTGGGCGGCGAGTTCGACAAAGAAGTCCATGCGTGTAGTCCATATTTCGGCAAATTCGTGTGGATCAAGGGCGAGTAAGATCTGCGAGAACAGTTCGATCGCTTCTTTCGCTTCTCGTGGATCTCGAACTCCTTCGAATATGATCAAGGCTCGTAGATTGTGTTCGAAAAACATCCCTAGTAATTCTCCATCAGGAGCTCGAAGCTCGCTTCCATCATCCTTGGCTCGGGATAAGAGAGTTCGGAAGAGGTGTAGCAATGTCTTGTACAGATATCGACCTTCTTTACAAAACAGTTCGAGCGATTCCTCGGCATAAGCAACAGCATGTATAGGCATGGCCTGCTCGATCTCTCGCCATCCGTAAGTCTGGCGATCCAGTGAGGTCGTATCCTCCTCTTCTGGCTTGGCACCATCCATATCGACATCTTCATCGACTTCAACCTCTTTGGCTTTTCCTTTACCCTTGGCTTCGTAGACCTGGAATGCCTTGATTCGGTCGTACGCTTCGATAAATGCCGCCATCTTTTCGATGCAAGTAACGTAGATCCCTCGCATCTGTTTTGCGGTCTCGGCCTTGTCGTCTTTACCACTGATGGACTCGATGATGGTATTGAGGAGTTTGGCGCACATGGTGTGAATAGCTCCAGTGAACGAAGGGTCATTGAGATTGGACGAAAAAACCTGAACGACCTTGCTGAGCTGCGGCAAGTCGAGCTCGCCTCGGACATGATGAATCAAGTCGGCGACGACCGAGTATCCTAGAGGCCGTAAAACCTCTCGACAGGTGATCCCAGTTCCCACGAGCACCTTCTCCTCCAAGAGTACATCAATGTATGGAACGAACGAGGAACGAGAATCGGGGGTCAGAATGTGCCTAGTCGCCACTAGCAATTCCTATTGGGTCAGCATGCACACTTCGACAATACCGAGATCGACTTACCTTTCTCGTAGCAACGTCTTCCGGAGGACAGTCTTTCAACAGCCTAATACACGCTTCGGGGAAAATGTCGAGATAATGTTTGATTTCGTTGTTGGTCGAACCCCTCAATACGTAGGCTAAGAAGGCCATGGTCTGGCACGTCAATTACTGACCCCGTGCCAAGACAACGGAACTCACCTTGACCTGAGCCTTGATCAACTCAGTGTACATCTCCCTATTGTGGATCCCAGCAGCGACTCCGACAAAGATCTCTCCCCTTTCCTTCGCTTCCTCGTGAGCCTTTCGTTGAGGTTCAGGCTGTATTCGAATGCTTTCCATGACAAGAGGGTAGAAATCGAGTAAAGCGGACGTCATGACATGTTTCCAAGTTTGGAAGATCAAAACGACAGCGATAGGGCATTCGGTAAGCACTTTCGGAGAGTGTAATGCTCGCGCAAATGGCGAACTTGGAATTTGCTGAGAGGTAGGCGTGGGAGCTGGAGGTGGGGGAGCGGAAGAGTCGCTTGCCGGTGTGGGTGGATTTGGGGATGGCGTAAGTCCGGCAGAGGGCTACACAATCAGCGATCAGATCAGACGAAAGCGAACATGATACTCACAGGTGGTTTCAGACCACTACCTCCCCTTTCTCCGAACTCCTTCTCAACGACAGTCTTGGTATTGGCGTACATTGACTTGACCAGATCCAGAAAAGGCTCGACAAAAGGCTCCGCCTCATCCTACGATGTTAGCTTGCAATGTACCCATTCGCCGTGATAGCTCACCTTGTGCGCCCTAAACCCATCAATCATGATTTTGATACAGATCAAAGCATTCTCCTCATTCTCAGCCTTGATCAATTTGACCATCAGACCCATCACGCCAGCCTCGAACGGCTTGAAAGGGTCGGTATGCGGTAACCTCAACAGCCATGTTAGTAAGGTGTGTCGATATCGATGGTCGTATGCCTCCCTGCCGAACGCTATTGTCTTCTCCTCTCCTAGGATAGTCTGAAGAGCTGGAATGAAGACGGCAAGGTAGTTTGTGTAGAACGCAAAATCTCGTTGAGCTTCTGCTGTATCTCGCAATTCGGCCGCTATCCATCAGCTAATCTTGAGCGAGTGATGAACAGCAAGCTACATACCAAGCTCAAGACGTCTCTTGTTGGCTACAAAATCAGCTACACCCTGAAGACGAAGGAAGGGTACATACGGAAATTTGGATCCATGAGCTGAGAGACAATATGCTCGCAATCCTCCTTACTCGTCGGACCACCATTCCCGCTGAGACTAGGAGGTGCCATACTGACGGCAGGCCCACCTAACGCGGACGAGGTCGAAGGCCCAGCTCCTTCTGTTCCAGAAATGCCCTGTAGTCCACCAGGCCCGGGAGTAGCTGTAGAGGCTTTACGAGGTCTCGTACGTGTTTGAGGTGGTGGAGGTGGATTGGTAGCCATGTTGGGCGATTATCTCCTCTATCTACCTCGTTGTCCCATGCATCCGATTCGTTTCTGGTTGACTTCGATGCCTGTTACGGTATGTATCTATATGACGGACGCTTGACAGAGGATAGGAAGGTGGGTGGATGTATAATCCGAGACTTGTAAAGAGTAAATAACAAAATAAGACGAGGAGAGAAGAGGGCTACTTGAAATATGGGTCAATCCATACTTCATCGTCAATTCAGCGCGCCTTTCTGCGTACCTATCAAAAGCAGCCGAACGGGGTCTCCAACACCCCTTGGCAATGTGACTACTGCAATATAGACCGTGTACTCGCAAGCATACATACAGTCAAGATGGTATCAGACGCAGAGCAACTAGCAACTTGGCGTACGATAGGAGCGCGGTATTCCGAGCAAGTCTTAGATCTAGCACCGAGAGTATTGAACAGTGGGGGATTAGGTGAACAGGGTAAGCTTTCCTGTTAGCGAAAGCCTCAAGTCAAAGCTGACGCTCAGAATGGGGAGTTCGAGAACAATTGGCAATCGCGGCATTGGACTTGGGACGTATATCTGCCGCAAAGGTAAGCTTGCTTGCTCCGCTGTTGTAACTGACAATGTAGGAACAGCTGAATCTACTAGCACGTAGATTCCCAGATTCTCCTCGTGTAGATATCCTAAAAGGATTGAGTCTGGAAGCAGCTGGTGATCTCTCGGGAGCGCAGAAAATTTACTCGGCCCTTCTTGCAAAAGACGAGACTAATGTCGTATGTACCGCGTATCCCTGTATAGGCACAGCTTATATCCAGTCGGCACATCAACGATTAATCGCCTTATCACAATCCTCCCTCCCCATTGCGCAGACTATAACACATCTGCTCTCATATCTCGATACTTTCTACTCCGATCCTTCCGCGTGGTCGTTATTAGCAGACTTGTATGCCGATCAAGGACTATACCCCCAAGCCTTGAGCGCGCTGGGACATTTGACGATATTACAAACTTGGGATAATGGAGCAGTAAGGAAGAGTGGAGAAGTCGCTTATACCCTTGGGTAAGCTCGATATCGCTGTTGCAGACGGAAGACTGATGATAGTGACTACGATCTCGCCCTGAAATTCTTCTTGAGAGCGACAGAGATGGAAACGGATCCAGAGCATCTTGAGCTGTACAAGTCGAATTCAAGAACGTGGTGGGGTGTCAAACTCGTACGATCCGTCTTTTCTTCTGGCATGAACATATAGCTGATGATATAGTCAACTAGACGGCTTCTGGAACGCAAAGCTGGAGGAAAAGTCGATTCAGCAGTCCCGGAAGAACAGCGAACGAGCCTACCGAAGTTACAAGCCTTGGATCAACTCGCGACGGAAAGAATCTTGGCTGCAGGTGGGTCACATATAGATATCAAACGCAAGATTCTATCTGCTCCAGCAGGCCCTAGATGATATTGTATTCTACATAGATGCATGATGCGTCATAAAGCCGATGACGACCAAACTTCCCCTTTCACAGCTCGCAGAAGCTAATCTGCCTTTTTTCAGAACGTCCACTATGAGGTGAAATCCATCCCATTGCTGTTGACAGCCACCTCCTCTTCTCCAAACATCATCCCGGCCGTCTCTTTCGCATATGTCGTACTACGCGCAACATCCGAGAAATACTCGTACGCTTTCCTGATATCTGGAATCTCGACCTGAGGCGATTTGCGTCTTTGAGCAAGCAGGTGACAGGGAGCAATGAGATTGAGGCAATATCGTAATGAGGTTTCTTGACCAATTGTGGCGATCAGTTCTAGCGCATCGGGAGCTATCTTGACATCTTCTTCGTCGGCCCTGCTGATCAGCTTCATCCAGCTCAAACCCCGTAAGACGTACCTGATCTTCGAAATTTCCTTCATGTCGGCATGGTCATACGGTCTTGTCGAGATGATCAATAGTCGATCAAGGAGATCTACTGGGATTCCGTGGGGTGACTTGTATCTCGTTCCCCTGATCCTCGAGATTCCACGGTTAGAAGCCATGACTACCAGAGGAGCCATTTCACCCTCAAGTGCCCTGTTCAGAAAGGAGAAGCATTCAATGTCGAGCATGTGAACTTCGTCGATAAACAGAACCTATCTGTCAGCTTGTCCAGTGTAAGGGGGAATGAAACTTACTCCAGGGACTATCTCGGCCTTGCCCTCTTCTCTCCATTCCGCTACTTTCGTGTTGATCTGATCTCGTAGTTCTGGCTTGATTTCTCCGGTATCACCTGTTCATCAATCACCTGCAGCCGGATCTTTGACTAGACGTACCCGCAAATAGAGCGAGGAATCCCTGTGTTCTCGAGTTGATAACGTCAATCTCGTGTAACGAGACCGTATGAACGACCTCCTTCCGTCTTTGTAGTTCTCCATCTGGACAAGCGACGAATCGAGTCTGATCATCAGCTATGCCCATATCGAGGACACTTCGAGCTTACATCCGCTCCCATGGCATCGTAATCCTTGGCCCTCCCGAAACTTCTTCCCAATTTCGAGATTCTTCCGCTCGTCTTGTCTATGCTAACGACATCTCCGGCTAATACTTTCTCTTTTTGTAGTTGATCGATCATCTTCGATCCGAGATCGTATACAGTCTCCATATCCGTCGTCTTGAGCGTTAACCGTCCAGTCTTGGTTGCCTGCCCATCAGTCTTTCACCATCTGGGTAGTATGAGACATACACCAGTAACACTCCTATCAACTTGGATCTCGACGACTTCTCCTTCAATCAGTTCCGTTTCTTCCTTGATCCTAACTCCAATAGAGCGCCTGAAAGCTTGTGTCAAAGCTTCCGTTTTGGACATCTGCTATCAGCTCCGTCCTTTCACTGCGAGAGCAGACTGACTTCAAGCGAGAATACCTCGGATCCGGTAAGCGTAACGAAAGGCACATCAGTTCCTAAAGTCTGCGCCATACCTGTCGTTAGCTTTCCTTCAGCTAGAGGTCCAGATGAGCTTACCCATAGCAATAGCAGTCTTTCCCGTGCTGGGTGGTCCAGCCATCAGAATCGCCCTTCCAGCAATCCTTCCTTCTTGGACCATCTTCAAGATGACACCAGCAGCTTTCCTTGCTTTTCCCTGTCCGATCATTCCCTGTGAGTTTGCACGAGGTTCAAGATTCGCATCGAGCCCCAGGCCGTGAATATGAGAATGCGCGCCTTGATTTCAGCTGTAGTTCGGTGGATGCAAAGAACTGAATGATTCACCTATACGTTCCATTCTGGTGACGTCTCGCATGGAGCTTGGCTGTATTGAGATATTTGCCGCCTGGCCGTCAGATATCATGCACTTAGCATGTATACTCTGCAGCTTACCATTGTGCTGATATGATAACAAATGAGCAAGGAAAGGAAGATCAACCGTAGGTAGGAGTACTTGCACCAACTGATTACTTTTTACTAATTCTATCAATTTATCCTATACTTGGTGCCTGGATAGTAAATGTAGATGTAGCTTCGGAAAGTGGATCCAACTGAAGGCCTACTGGCAACACAAGTAAATCATGTCCGTCCCAGAGGCAAGTGCAGCCCAACCATCGGGGGTCGAGATGCCAGAGAGCACAATAAATATTCCTACTGAGATTATGGAAGCTAGCTCGAGCGCCAAGGCCGCGCCTGTCCACGACAACACGACGAAAAATGGCGAGTCCTCCAAAGCGCAACCAATACCGCTACACGAATCCCTTCTCCAGCGAGTCTCAACTATCAAAGAAGGCGACAACGTCCTACTGCGTATGCCGAGTGATATGGTAAAAGCAGTCGTAGCTTCCAAAGACGGGTCAGTCTACTGGTCCTTCTCTGGAATGAAGCTGATATGTAGCCTGGTGCAACTGGGGAAATTCGGGGCGTTCCCCGCCAAACAACTTCTAGGACGACATTACGATGTCACGTACGAGATCTATCAGTCTGCAACTGCTGTCGTGCCAGAAGCGGGCAGTTCCGCTTCCGCTGCCGCATCGTTTGGGCAGGGTAAGGGGAAGAAAAAGAAGGCTGCAGGTGGTGGGGGCAAGAACGGAGGCAAGGGAAATGTTATGAGCAATCCTGGATGGAGGAACGCCCTGAAGCCTCTGAAAGAGAGGGCGTTGATCGATGCCGTTGTCGGTATGTTTCTCCTTCTCTTGTCTCTGACGTGACTGACACAGGGTAGATGATATTAAGGAGACGAACGAATTTATCGATGATACCGAGATCAACCAGTCGGATCTGCTTTCGCAAGACGAAATTGCCGCCCTTCGAGAACAAGGTGTATCGGCAGAGGAATTGATCCAAAGGCAGATTGAGCGTCATGATCGATTCGAGCTCAAGACGGAATTCAGCAAAGAGAAATGGAGGCAGCGAAAGGAGAAGAAGTGAGCTAGAGTCCTCAGGTCGCAGGCATTCAAGCTGATGTCAGGTACCGCCAAACTATCCACCCAGTAGCCCCGACAGCCAACAACATCACAAACCATAATGCCGCCCGTTCGCCCCAATCCATCCTCCATCTTCGCGAAGATACATTATCCCAATTACTTATATCGGCAAATATTAGACCTGGGGGCAGGTATCTCGTAGTCGATGATACGGGTGGATTAGTCACTGCAGCAATGATGGAGAGGATGGGATGTGAAGGGCGAATCATGACATTCACGGAGAATGACTCACCGCCTGGATGGGGTGTTTTGGGGATCATGAACTTTAGCGAGAGGGAGCTTGATTGTGTGAGATGGCTGAACTGGATGGAAGCAGATGAGGGTTATCAGAGGCGTAAGCGAACTGTCCTTTTCGCATCCAGGCCTCCACTAAAGTGCAGCACCACCTCCACCGGAGGATGACATGCCTGCCATGGCGATGGGCAAGCGTCTACAGCGACTGCGAAAAGCACACGGTCAAGTAGCCGAGCTCAATGCCAAGCGTGACGAACTCCACCTTGGCGGGTGGGATGGGTGAGTGGAATCTATCATTCATTCTACAGCCTAGCTAATCAATTATCAGACTTGTTTTAGCAACAGAACTATCCCCAATATCAGTTCTGGCCCGCCTATCACCCTACTTGATGGGTTCATCCCAAATAGTAGTCTACTCACCCTACCTTCCTATCCTTTCTGAAGTGTTGTCGTACGCCCGAAAGATGACAGAATACCTCAATCCAACAATCACTGAATCCTGGTCAAGGACATACCAAGTACTTCCTGGAAGGACCCACCCACTGATGATGACGAGCGGGACAGGGGGTTATCTGTTCCACGCGATCAAGATATTTCCTTCGACATATCAGGCCGAATCGAATCAGCACTTTAACAGGAAGAAAGGTCGAGGTGGGGCTAAAGCTAAGGCGAGCGAGGGTGAAGCAGGTGGCGAAGATGACCAGGACGGAGAGGGAGACGGAGAAGAGGGAGACGGAGAAGGAGAAGGAGATGAGCATGAAGCGATTGATGAGGCTTTACTCGCCACGCAGGAGGATGTGCCGATGGATGGCTAGGCGCCTGATTCCGTTGTAGTGCACAGTCGTCACTTTCCGCCATGTATGCATGCATCTATGATAGAAGAACCGAGACCCAATCCACACTCTATACTGCCCGATCAAACAGTCTCGACACCCTCGTACTCACTACCTCATCAGCATGGACAGAGCTAACAACAGAAGCAGGAAGACTCACGCCTCGACTCCAGGTTCCAGCAATCCTGCATGAGCCCCAATCACACATCCGCTCGAGCCAACTAGCCAGAAAAAAGTAGAGATAGGAGCAGCGAACCATAATAGCGGGATGCCAATGATGAATAGACCCATATAGAGGTTTTGGGGAGTAATAACTTTGCCAGCGAATTCGATGGGTTCCACCACTATCAATCAGCTCATACTCTACCCTTCTAAGCCCAAGGCAGCTCACCGAAACGACTGATTGCTAGGAAGCCACCGATCAGGAAACCCAAAGCGACGAGGAGGAGAGGGTTAGTCAAAAGACTGTAAACTCCTAATAGGGCTACTACGATAGCATAATTTGAGGAAAAGTATCGACTAGCCATCAGCTCCCGTGCGATCGTTCAATCAAGTGGAAGACAAACATGTTATAGCTAGCCCTCTTCATGTACTCAGCGGTATCTTTAGGTCGAGATACCTGGTCCGTCAGTTCGCGTCTTGGACAATAGGGAAACGACAAACCCTCTGCCAATCAAAGAATTCCCCTGGGTGCTTCAATGATGCCAGACGCGTGTTTCTCAGACCATTGGCATAGTTCTGAACATTTGCAATGTTTGCTAGTTGCTGTGCGTACTCCATTGTGACTGTATTGTGGTGTATTGTATAAAATGATCAATTGATTGCCCCAATCCGTCGTTCCGTCGCGTCAAAAGTCCAGATAGATTTGCTTCCGCTATATGGGAAGTTATCTGAAAGCTATACTTCAGCCATTTGAGTATCAATATCTCTATTTTCAAGTAGAGCTTTGAAGTGAAACCTCGGCACCCGAGCAAGTGAAGACAGCGAGACTGTATACCGATCTACAGTATAGTGCCGCAAGCCTCTATCATAGATGAATGGGAGTACTCTGCCAAAGCGTATGGAACAGCTAATCCCCTACACTCGCCTAGTGTCCTGATTACGATCAAAGAGCTCCCATGGAAGCTCCGTCATACCTCCCCAGGTCGAACTTATCGCTGCCAGTAGAGGTTTCGCCCACAACCTGAATAAAGCCAGATCCGGAAATGATCGAGGATGTCCGCCCAAACAGAAAAGATCAATGCATCTATTGCCCATTCTACTTCTACGTGCCAGCACAATCATGCAACATCTTTACCTTTACCTTTACCCGCGACACCTCCACCTTGAGCTACACTCTTGCCCTTACCCTGTGCCCCACTAGCCCTCCAGGCTCCCAAGACGGCCTCGATGACCTCTTTGACTCCGTCATTATGCCTCACTGACGTGAAGAGAGTTGGCCCAGCTTCCCGCATAAGCGCTGCATCACGACGCATGACATCCAGTGATGCGCCCACGTATGGTGCGAGGTCAATCTGCAATGAGCCCTTATTGAGATGTCGATAGCGCTTTTTACTCACCTTGTTGACAATCAAGAGATCCGACTGGGAGATACCAGGTCCACCTTTCCTGGGAATCTTGTCTCCACCGCTAACATCAATCACATAGATGATATAATCAGCAAGTTCCCTTGAGTAGTTGGCTACAAGTCAGCGGGTTCCGACCTCTTTAGTCGAGCTGGTTCTATCGAAAACACGAAGAAGACTTACCGGCAAGATTATCACCCCCACTCTCGACGAACAACAACTCGGTCTCGAAAACAGCCTGCAATTCCTCCAAAGCATGTAAATTGGCAGAGATATCTTCTCGGATAGCTGCGTGAGGACATCCACCCGTTTCAATGGCTCGGATCCGCTCGGCTGGGAGAGCTTCGTTTCGAATTAGGAATTCTTGGTCTTCTCGGGTGAAGATATCGTTTGTCACCGTTGCTACTAGTCAGCCAGGGTTGGTTATCAACTGGTGGTCATATGAGACAGTTTTCATGACCGCCAGTGACAGTCCTTCGAATTGGAGAAAGGGGGGAAGAAAGGGGCTTACCGATATTGTATTCGTCCCGAAGAGCTCGACAGAGAGCTAGTAACAGAGCGGTCTTTCCGGATCCCACAGGCCTTATTCTCAGCATCCTTCCGAGTGGTCCAAAGCTCGTGGACTGTGTTGAAAGAAGTAAAACTCGACATACCCTCCGATTCCAATCGTAAAAGCCCTATCAGTCCAGTCTCGTCCCGAGTAATCTGGCATGTCCCTTTCGGCAAATTTACCTATCCGTTAGCTGTTTTCTCGCCGTACTCAACACCACGCCGAGTTGTGGATATCTGGCGTATAGTTGTTGTCAAGCTTACCAGCATGCTCCATGTGTTCGTGAGTATGTCCATGTTCTTCAGCGGCCTGATCATGACTATGTCCATGAGCATGTGCGTCGCCGTGGTCATGCGAATGAGGGACGTCGCTTGAGTTGGACGAAAGACGGTTCTCGAACTGAGCTACTGGGGCTGTCATTCTATACTGTATGTCTCTGATGTTAGATGAGGTATGTAGACAGTACTATAGACGGAGGCGGAGCAAGCTGGGGTCAATTGTGCCTGACCAACTTTCCGGCGGGGAAAGATAAGCGGTATGACTAATGATTGGTTAACGCGCATCATCATGCATAGGTGTAGGAAGATTGACATGAAGACAAAGACAAAGATAAATGTAATGACCCTAGATAGAAATTCTTCCATGCTCTGGAATATAATCTGGATCTACAGTTTGAGGATCCAAGTGCTCAAGTAGGTTCAGTATGAATTTCGATTCAAATGCTGAATTGGTGAAAACCGTGGCAAGGGAGTCACTGGTGGTCCGAAGTATGTTTGGTGCTAAAACCAACGCTAGCCGATCAGCAGGCATTGGCGAAAAGATCACAGGACGTACCCAGATTACTTGCTGTCATGTTGGTCGTTTCGATGACATTTTCCTCAAGGAAGATTTGGAAGAAACTGATGACGAATACTAGTACTCTGCGATTGAGTACTGGGAGTTCTCGGACAAACTCTATACTCTGCGCAGCCGACTTGGAAGCGGATAGACAGGTATTGTACTGTTGTACCGGAACGATGGGCGATTCGAGCTCTCTGAGCCAGAGCTTGAATAAAGAGGCAGCAACGTGAGGATCTTCTATACCGGACTACTATCAGCTGTATCCTCTTGGAGGTTTAAAGATGGACAGCTTACAAGTTGATAGTGACCCCTATCCATACGCGACTTGAGTTCGCTGACGGAATCGTTGTCACCCGGAATCCGGAATATACCCTCACTCTGCGTCCCGCCTAGAGCCAGAATCCCATCTGCCAAGAAAGGCAAAATGACTGGGATGGGTAGAAGCGGATAGGAACGCTGTTGCAGATTCATTATCCTATCCAAGCTCTCGCCATACACTGACGGGTAGAATGCTGCATCCTAAATAGTCAGCTCGTTGCGGAAGATCGTGAGAGCTTACAGAAGCAGTCTCGATTTCCCCAATGGTCAAGATCTTTCCCCTTGCCCCTTGCGTTATCAGAACTTCGAGCTTGGCAGTACAGTCTACAGGTGTCAGCTTGTCTTTGAGCGATGATGTCAGATTTACACTTGGCCATGATCGCCACTGGGGTATCGGCTGGCTCAGTGTTGAGCTGTAGAAATGCCTTGACTAGCGATTCAAATGCTGAGCTGGGAGCAAACGAGTTGACGAGGACACAGAACATCTGGAAGCCAAGAGTCCTTGATTCGCTATATCATCAGCGTCTTCCGAACTGTAGGAGTGATGCAGCTTACGGATGAGGATTCTTAGTCAACTGCTTGACAAGCTGACAGTATACCTCGTCTCGCATTGCCTTCACAGTGACAGAGAGCTGTATGGTCCATCTAATCTCCTCTAATACCACCATCTTGTCCGCACCCTCGTCCGCATCCTTGCTTCCTCCTGGTGAAACTCGGGTAGGCCGAGGGATATCAACCGGACGAGTCCTTTCGCCCATCACATGCTGAATGATTTTGAAAGTTGTTATTGCGTCTTTTGAAGAATGAGAGATGATCAAGATAGGAGCGGAAATAGCTGATCGTTGCCATTCCATGATTCTGTCCACTGGGACTTTCTGGCGCGTCAGACCCGTCCGGCGAGTTGCAAAGTATTTCTTGGTCGAATCTGGATTCTGGAGGTCTTGGATCTGGGAAGTTATGTTCGATGGTAGCAAGGGATGCAATCTGGCATGAGTATCTGTGGGATGTCGTTGTGTGGTAGAGCTTGACGTACCCTGTGCTCATCCTTTTAGTTCGTATGGATGCAATGCGGATCGGTTCTTTGGGAGAGAGGTTGCTGAACAAGCTTTGACCAACATCAGTAGTTGGTGGAGTCGTTGGCGATTTCGATGACGAAGAGTCTGGTTGTCAGTCCGCTTCAAGGTGGAAGAGCGAAGACCAACCGTTCATCGATGTTCCACTTTCAATCCTCCTAGGTGTCGAAGTGCGAGTCTTCATCTGGACAGACCTGTCGTCCCCCGTCGAGCCTTCTTCGACAGTCTTCAGCTGCTTCGCCTGGAGTGACTTGGCCGGACTTCCGTTCGCCTCAGGTCGCCTTGGACTAGGCGGTGGACGCGGACCTGCGCGTATAGGTCCCTCGGGCGATAAAGTGGGAGCGAGGTTGCGTTTATTCGGTGTTAGATGAGCTGGAGTACTCGTCCTGGTTTCGAGGGTCGCTGCGGACACTGGTCGAGGGGGGAGTGCCGTTTGCTACCGTCAGCTTCACTTCGTGAGGTTGTTAAGCAGACTTTACTTGAATCAGCCCTAGAGGTATCACGAACGCATTCCCTTCTGGTCGGGTCCACTGCGTAACTCCAGTCAAAGTATCTACCATATCAGCCCCCACTCCCAGGGTCAGCCTTGACGTACTATAGTAATAGCTCCTGTTACTTCGAGTAGGATCCGCAAGTTCCCACCATTCACCATCAGCCTGCCTTGGTAGTAAGAATGCACCAATAGGAGGTTCCCAGCTACATGTCCCTACCTCGTTAGACAATCTCTTATCCACAAACAAAGGTGAAACAGAAACATACCAGTTGCAGGACAGGCGAAAAATACATGGCCCGTCTGACAGTCAGCTGTGTGATATAAGGTAGCAATCGATCAATCGATCGCTGAGTTCCACCCCAAGGGACAACAAGAATGGGACAACAAACTTACTAGGGGGTCCGCAATGGTAGCCCAAAATTGAAGAGACCAGCCTAGAGCTGGATCTTCGCATTGCGCTAAAGCTTCTCTAACGTCCATTCCTTCAGGCAGCCCGAAGCTTCTATCGAGAGCAGGAGAGGAAGAGAATGAAGTACTGCCAAAAGCACGTCTGGGTGACTCGACAGAGTCTTTCGGTGGTGGGATTGGGGGGCGCTCGTTATCGTTATCGTTTGGTGTACTTGTATGATTGTAATTGTAATCTTGCGGAGTTGCTTGGGTCGTACGTCCGTCGACTCGTTTACTAACCGTATGACGATGGATGGATGCAGAATTAGACGTAGATGGGTCGTTGTCCAAGGCTTGAATCATCTTGAAGTTTACAGTCGCGTCCTAGCAACACAAGGCCCGAGCTTGTGTGTGTGTGTTCCAGTGATGTTCGAGACCTTTGACTATGTTATTATATAGGAAAGTAATGAGCTGGAAGCGACGGTAGCTGTGTTATTGTCGATGTATGGTGTAGTGAAGTGAATAAAGTATTATGAACGATGAAGAGAAGACGAAAACATCTTGCGAAAGATAACGGCACGTATTGTGATCGAGGTGAACACAAAGTGGGGCAAAAACAACAAAGTCTCAACCGAGAATCATGCATAAAACGCAACTGCAAATAGCAAATAGCATTCTTTCATACCTTACTCCTTTTCAAGGTCTTCCAATTCTTTATCTAGATCTCGAACAGGCAGTTCAGGCTGTCCCTCGACCCTTTTGAACGCATACCTACAAACCTTCAAACCCTTAGTCAAACCTTTACCCATCCAAGCTTTCTCGACAATGTACAGCCCATCATACCGATATCCCGTAGCAGGAGCATAAGGCGAGGGAAGCTTGTAGCCACGGATCACCCTTATAGGTTTCTTTGTCTCTGCCGAACGCTTAATGGCGGCATTGAGAGGCCAGTCGAAGGACTGGTCAGAGGTCTGTTCGGCCGTTCTGAGGTTTTTGGGATTCTGAGCTGTACCTTTTAGATCTCGTCCTCCGCATCCAGTATATGTGAATGCTACACCCAGGTCAACGCTGAGTGTCAGGTTCGCCCGTGCAAGTGTGCTGCGGTCATCACTTACTCATCAGGATATCCACCAGATAGTGCAATCGACCATGCTCCTTCCAAAGGGTTCCCAGAGATACCAGCTACCGTCGGTCTTTCCATCAGTCAATGTTGCCCGCGCTTTCAGCAGCTTACGCATGTATAGCGTCCGTCGAACACTCCATCCTCGTTGCCCAAGTACGCCCAACCTCGACGCCGGGAATATGTCCAAATTGCTTACTACTAAATTAACATCATATTCACTCGACCGAATATCCGGTACACACGGATCCTGAGTTCTCTTTCCAAGACTTTTGGCCCTCCTCAGCGGCTCTTCGCCTATCCTCCGCTTTCTCGTTTCCCCTTCGTCATCGATAAAATCATCCTTCGGCCCATCAATAAACACTTCATCCGCCAATCTTCTGATAGGCTGGATGGACCGCCGACTCCGCCTTAGGGAAGATCCATCCCCGCTGGGACTAGCCGTAATACTAGCCAAGCTCGGTCTTTTTCGTCTGTGTGCCTCCTGATCTTGGTCCTGTTCTTCTACAGCTTCCGGATCCGGTTTGAAAGCCCTTTCGTCCTTCAGCTTTCTCTTCTGAGCTGCTACTTGTAACCTCTTGAGGGACTCGGCACTTTTCGCGGGTTTTGTGGCCGGCTCCCCGAGTCCAAGCGAAAGTAAGAGTGCCTGATTGTCTCTGCATGTCAGCTTATCTTCTACGCCCAACAGTGTCAGATGATCATACTTTATATTTTGAAGTCTCTGCGCTTCGTAGTCCATGGTTTCTTTGGCCAGCGCGTCTCTCGAATGTGTATGAATAGATCAATAATCAAAGAAATCACGCGCGTGAATCTAGGGAATGGTTATAAGATGGTGCCCCGCTTCGGAAATTATCGACCGTCAATTCAAACTATGTATGTCGTTGAGTCGACTTCCATACATCAATCATGCGCTCGGCAGTGTATAGGACTGGGGTT
Organism: Cryptococcus sp. GC_Crypt_2; assembly: GCA_026538405.1. NCBI lineage: Eukaryota > Fungi > Basidiomycota > Tremellomycetes > Tremellales > Cryptococcaceae > Cryptococcus > Cryptococcus sp. GC_Crypt_2. The sequence continues at coordinate 26,429 of JALPCC010000075.1, read as the reverse complement.
CTCAGAGCTGCCAGATCGCAGCCTAGCCATGTTATTGGGTGAGTAATCTTTCTTGGTGGAAGAGAAGCTTGCTAATACTTAGGCCCCGACTGCTCTCTTCCTCGACATACGATGATCAACCACCATCCTCTTTCCCCTTATACCGGCCCACGCCGGTCTCTCAAACCCTTTTCGAACCTCGACCTCAACATCGAACTGATTTCGATGTGAGATCCCTCCCGTCAGACCGAAAGATCCGGAAAGCAACCAAAATACAATTAACAGAAAAAGCAATCCAGGATCTACCCGAACTCGAAGAGGAGGACCTGAGATCATTCTATGCTGCTGTCATGGAATCCGGTCGACCTCTTCAAGAAGAAATGCTTCAGATTGAAGACGGAAGACGTATGACGGCTGAGGAGAAGAGTAGAGTGATTGAGGGATTGGCAGGGAGGTTTATCGGTTCAGAAGCGGGACCTTCGAAGTTACCTACTTTGACCACTCAGCACCGGCAGAGGGTGGTTTATGATATTGTTAAGAAACTGAGAGCTATACGGACTTCAGACGCAGAGGAAGAAGGAACCAGAGTGCCGCTTGGTCTGGTCAGCAAGACCGAGTGGGGTGTTTTACTTGATGAGGTGGCGAACCGGGATGGAGGGCAAGCAGAAAGTCTGATGGACCTGATGAGTGTGAGTCGTCTCGTCAATCCATGACTTAAAGAACCATACTCAATGTCAGCTGCATGGTACATATCCCGATGGAAAGCAGGTTACACAAGTCATGGAGGCATACGCCCGAGATGGACGGGTGGAGGATGTTGTTCGGATACACACCCTTCTCAGCCAGTGTAGGTTATCCTTGTCTGCAGTTTAAGCCCGGCTAATAAGATAGCTGGAGTCCAACTCTCGGATGCTCAGAGTGATCTCCTGATCGAGGCTCACCTCAACCACTTCCCAGCACTGGTCTATCCCGCTATCAATCTGACCCAATCACTCGCTACTACCGGCAAGCCCCTACCTCAATCGTCGTACGATATCCTCCTGACCCACCTCACTTCCTCATCATCGACCGCTCAAACACGATCGCTCGCTTGGGATTTATTTGCAAACATGCGCTTGACAGCCCACGCCACCCCTACACTCGCTGTCTATTCAACCATGATCTCAGCTTGTTCTTCCTCGAAAGATCCGCAACCTGAACGAGCAAGAGATCTTTGGACCGAGTTAAACGAGTCTGCCTCACCCGAACGGAGGGAGTATGATGCTATTATCAAAGCCCTATCTAGCACCAAATCTACCTACTTGGAAGCCTTTGAGATGTTCCGTCAAATGCTAGCAAAACATACAGAAGCAACTTTCGTCCCGTTCACCGACTCCCCCGAATCAGACATGGCAACATGGTCTCGGTTTATACCTACGGCAGAAACTTTCAATGCGCTGCTGGAGGGAACGAAAAGGGCTGGAGATCTGAATAGAGCTAGGTGGGCACTGAATGAGGTTGTCAAGTTGCAAAGTGGAGGAAGAGGGTGGAAGGGGGTGAACGAGGAATTGATGAGTGGAGTGTTTATGACTTATGCGAGCTGGAAACCTGTTGTCAGAAGGCAGCTAGTCAAGCAGGGCCCGGCATCGACGGTCGATAAGGACTGGCCAGGATCCTCGACAACGCAGAACAAAGAGGTCTCGGACTTACACGAGACGACGCCACTCACTACTCAACTTGATGTCGACACCGGCCTAGACGCTGTTCGAGACCACCCAGATTCCATCATGGAGTCTTCTACCCCGACATACACCACTCCACAGACTTCAGCCGACGCAATCAGAGAAGCCAAAGTCCTCTTCGATCAAATCATCCAAGATACCCAACAAGAAGCATTAGGACCATTCACCAACGTCCGCTTCACTAGTCGGCTCATCAATTCATACCTCTCCGTACACCTGGCCCATGCGCCTTCAATAACATCAGCTAGGGAAGCTTGGGAGGAGACTTGGTCCCTTGTCCCGGAAACCAAAATGAATGGATGGAGTATGATGCAAGTCCTTGAACGATGCGCAGCGGGCGAACAAGGAAAGGATAGGGATGAAGCGACGATATGGGCCCGAGCTATCTGGGAGGAGTACCTCGCCTTTACCAAGGAGCACCATATCGGTTCCGCTCAGTCTGCCGAGCAGCGTAAACGAGCGTATACTATAGGCCTAGGCCCCCGACAGGTTGAGAAGACATACAAATCCATCATTCGCGCCCTATCTCTTTCCCCCTCCACTCCAGTCCAAGAACCAATATCTATACTATCCACTTTTCACTCAATATATCCACCCTCATCGATTTTGGATGGCTACTCGGCAACTCCGCCTACTCCATTTCAAATTCGCATGACGGATCGAACGAGATTAGCAGAATCAGATATACCTCCAAACATCCTTTTTGGCGATGTCGATGTATTGCACCAAAGGCTTGTTCGGGAGGGAAGGAAGGAATTGGGATGGCTGAAATGGGTCTGTAAATCATACGAGGTCGCGCTGAGGAAGAGGAGGAAGTGGAGATTGAAAGGTAGAGGTGAGGAGGGTAAGAGGAGGAGGAGGAGGGTGGAGCGAGTTGGTGAGGGTTCAGGCGAAGAGATCGCTGAAAGTGAAGACGGCATGGAGGGAGAGAGACGGGAAATCGATCCCGAAATGGAGCAGCGTTAGTCCACGTACTCGTACATTAATCATAGCATAAACATAATATTACTTGTTGTAGCTGTACAAATCCGAGCACCACTCGTACTCGTTATCCAAGAATGCATGTCAAGCACACTACTCGGGCTCACTACCGTATCCTCTCTCAGTAGCTTCCCTCATCCTCTCTCCCATCTTCTCATCCTCGGAAGCACCATCGCTAGCTTCACTTACATCATCATCTCTAGGAGTCCAGACACTCTCACTGATTTTCTCCCCGTGACTAGCCCTCTTGGCTCTTGACCACATACCAACACTTGGATCTGTGATGAATTTGTACGTAACGTATGGCCATGATTTATGGGCAGGAAGTGGTTCGTAGTACTCTTTCGCGATTTCTCGGAGTTTGGGTAGGTTTGTCCAAGGAACAGAAGGGAAATCGTGATGTTCATTGTGGTATCCGACCTTTACGTTAGTTTTATTCATGCAATCCCGTGGAAGCACTTACATTGTAACACAGCACATTCAGCCATCCGTAGTAGCTAGTAGTCTCCTGAGCCAATGCATCATTTGCATCCCCTTCCACAGGCCCATTCATGAGGTAATGTTCCGCAATGAAATGTGCAGCGCAGGGATGTAGACTTCCAGCAAAGAATGAAGACATGATGAGGTAGACCAAAGGTCGCCAGCCAAAGAAGTGGACGAGGAGATAATCGAAAGTGAGAATTGTTGCGATATTGATACCGTGCCAGACGGTTGGTTTTTGGGTTCTAATGAATCCAGGTCGGAGAGCGTAGAACAGAAGTTGGAATGTACTGACTGTCAGCTCATAGTTTGGAGGAGATTAACGGCATTGAATGGACATACGCAAAGAAGGTCTTTCCAGCAACATTATTCAATACCAAAGCCTCGAACCGACTAGGTAGATCTGTATCGATCCCCTCTTCACCCAGATACTTGTGATGTTCGCGATGATACCCTTTAAATGCCATTGCATAAGGTACTCCAATCGCCAAATTCGATACAATCGCTAGGACTTTGTTCGCCTTCAAAGACTTGAATGCGAGATTATGGGTGATTTCATGGATCGCAAGGAATGTGTTCTGGTTCAATGTACCTCCTACCACATAGGCAGTCAACATGAATGGTAGTGAGAACGGGTGATGGGATCGGAAATAGATTGCGAGTGATAATTGGGTGGTGAGCACCAAGAGGACTAAAGGGAATGTGTAGGGTGTAGGTCCCATCAGTTGCCGAATCTGCTCATCAGCTTTCCTTTCTCCCTATATCAATCGCATAAAAGCTCGGAAAGACATACCTCGGGGTGAGCTTTCAGTATAGCCATCCGCCTAGACCGATGCGGTTCTTCAGTAGTCATCCATAGGAAGTCGGGATAGGGATCATCATATTTCTTTTCCTGCTCCTCGATTGATTCGGGATCAGAAGGGAGAGAGCTGAGTGAAGTGACAGATTCGGCTGAGGGAGAGTATTTGGGATCGGATACTGGCTGAGCGGTACGAGTAGATTTGGAGGACCTGCTCCGAAGTGAGGGGAGGGGGAGTGGTTGAAGTGATTCTGTCATTGAAGCCGTTGGTCCAGTGTGCGGTTGTAGTTGTTAGAGAAATTGCTGAGTCTGTTATCTGTCGATTATATAGATGGGTCTGGTCCTGCCTGTTCCCAATGTTGAAGTGATAAAAGAATAATGAATTATCGCTCCACGTTCTAGCCATTTTCAATTCGCGCAGCGACAATCAATTCAGGGGTAATATCAGGGTAAATCAGACTGGGGTAAAGTGGGGGAGTAATTATCATCGACCACCTGAACATAGAATACAGAGAGAGGTCTCAGAAGTTATGGCGTATCTATTGCATTGTCCTTTGTCTACCACAATGCCTATGTCTGAGCAGAATCATCATCCATACACCAAGCGTTGATGAACAGAACTAAGAAGCTCGATCCCTACTAGCATCCCTACCATCCCTACCTTCCCGTCCTTCATCCCCGCCTCTCTCCCTCCCATCATCCGAATGACCATAATAACTACCTCTCCCACTTCCAGGAGCCGGCGGCCAGGGTCCATGACCAGGAGGAGCAAGTCCAGGAGATCCAGCTCCCCATTGAGGTGGAGGCATCATTCCTGGCCAACCATATCCTGGGAATCCATATCCTCCTCCTCCTGGGTACCCATGTCCAGCGGCCGAGGTGGGTGAAGATGGTCTATCAGGTGTACCGCCTCCACCGGGCTGTTGCTGGGCCATCATCATTGCCTGCTGGTACGCCATTTGAGCTGCCATCATGGCTTGTTGTTGAGCGTAGGGGTTGTAGCCGCCTTGGTAGCCCTGCTAAAGGTCAGCGATATTTCGGTCCATAGTGAAATGGACGTACTCCATAAGGCGACATGGGTGGCATGCCCATCATCATAGGTGGCATACCGTATGGGAACTGTCCTCCGGCATACGGATCTCCCCCGCTGAATGGCCTCTGCTGGTCCTGCCCTTGTTGCCTATACATTCTCTCCATATCTCTCTGTCGGTCCTCCTATCTCGTCAGTTTGCCTACTTCCGACAGTATGGGATTAACTCACATGCTGCCTTCGCTCTCTTTCTCGATCCGTAAGAGTAGCTCCAATGCCTCCAGCATTCTTCCTCTCTCGCTCATGAGCAGCCACAGCACCAAGTAACCCAGTCTGCGGAGGAGGCGGTTTAGATGGAACATTGATCAAACTCGTTCCCGTCTCCCTTGCAAGCTCCTCTTGTCTCTTGGCAGATCGATCTTCTCGATCTTGTAGACCAGCTTGCAATAATCCATGAGGAGCGAAAGGTTTGGTGAGTTGAGCAGCGGGATCTTCCATCTCGACAAACTTCCCAGATTTGTTCTCGGTCATACCGTGATCAGCCGCGAAATTGGCATTCCAGACCGATTGTCTGTTTTGACTTTGTTGTTGCTGCTGCTGTTGTTGAGCATTTGGCGGAGGAGTCCGACCTTGAGGACGTTGATCGTATTGAGATCGAGGAGGAGCCATCGACATCCTATCCCTATCCTCCCTTGACTGGGGATGGGGAGATCGAGACTGAGGTCGTTGTCGATCGTACCGGTCCTGATCAGGTGTATACCCTCCATTGACTCTAGGAGGTGGCTGAGGGATGGAAGGTAAAGCCCTAGCCCTTGAGCCTGACCTCTCCAACGATGTATCTTGATACTCCTCCCCACCCCGCGGTTGAGCCAAAGCCCGTCGGTGGACTTCAGGAGACTGTTTCTCCTCATCTTCATCCTCATCTTCGTCACTATCACTTTCCATCCACTCATCTTTCTTTACCACTGGTCCAGTCCTCTTTCCACCTCCAGGAACACGCTTGGCTCGTTCTTGCTCAGCGGCAAGAGCTTCCGCCTTAGCCCGCCTATCCTGTGCTGCTTTTGACAAGGCGAATGATGACCTCGGAGCTTCCTCCTCCTTGACCGGTGGAGAGAGCTCCCTTGCTTTGCCTTTACCCTTGTCCATCTCAGGCGACGGTTGTTCGGCATATGCAACGTAAGCTGAGACATCTTCTCCTAGATCATCATGCGTAGTGGATCGAGGTAGAGTCTGATCGGACTGCTTGGGCGTAGTATCCTGCATGGTACCTCCGACAGCCGAGACGGGTGGCGAAAGAGGAAGCGGTCGACCATGTTCATCGACTGCCGATAGTGATCTAAGCGGACCAGTACTAGTCTTCTTGGGTGGAGGCGCACGGGCACCAGATGGTTTCCTACCAATACCATTCAAACTACCAGTCTCACTAGGAGACCGCACACGAGTATCCTTGGAAGCAGGGGCGAGCTGCTGGTTCGAGGCAGGCTGGATCTGAGATTGAGGCTCATCGACCATATTTTGTAGGTAAATCGCCGCTGGTTCATGCTGCAATCCGTCATCCGGCGAAGAGATGTGTTCCCCAGGAGAGACCTTTCGAGGGGTAGGAGCATGGACTCGATCGTCCAGCGGTCGGCCCTGCCCCGGGGGAGTATGTTGGGCCTGTGCGAGGACGGGGGCCTGAGCTTGCGGAGTGATCGATCGTGCATTTCGAGACCCATTGTCCGAGTCGGTATCGATAGTAGGGGCAAGGTTTGTAGCTTGAGTCGACGGGGCGATGTGTCGGGCGGGATCGTGTCTATCAACATCCGCACCAGAAGGCAGAGCTTGTGATTGGTTGTTATTGGGTCGTTCCAACTCCATTGGCTTGCCGGCAGAAGTAATGATGGGTGGTAACTTCGAAAATGCAGTACTTGAAGGATGGGCATGATTGGTAGTAGGTGTCGAAGCCCCCGAAGCCGGTGCGGAAGATTGTGACCAAACGGTATCTCCAGTCTGAGAGTCCAATGTTTCCTGAGTCCCAACTCCGCGCACAATAGCCGCACTATTCGGGTGTGTGTCTTCGGGTGATGTAACATATTTCGGTTCATCCGTCAACTGCTCTTCATCTGTGATTGGCGCCAACCGTTCTTCACCAGATGGTATCCTTGAAGATCCACTTCCTTGTTTGGAATTTTCCGAAGGTCTCCTTTCATAAGCCGCCGAGTTATTGGTCCTAGTCGAGTTTTGCCTCGAGGCATCATCGGTCCGTTCGGTTATAGGAGTCAGAGATCTCGGTTGAGATTCTGTGCTCATATTTGGCGAAGGTCTATCGAAAGTAAGCGGAGGTAGACGATATTCCCCATCAGGTCTGGGCGGCGGTAATGTACTCGCAGAACCTTTTTCGTCTCGATAAGTAGGTTCAACCCCAGGTTCACTCAGTTTTCTCCGGGCGATTTCGACAAAGTTTGCTCGGACAGCAGGTAGACTTGCCGTTCTGAAGTCTGCTAGTAACGCTTCCTCAGTGTCGAGGAATAGACTATCTCGGTTGGGTCCCTCTGGGTATGCGAAGAAGAATGATTTAGGATCGGTTCGGTTCCAGATATATCGCTCGGGTCGTCCATACAGTTTGAAGACATCGTGAAAGGCTTTCTGTCAGCTTTGTTTCGAACAGGAGTGAAAAGCTCACCCGTGACCCATCGCATCATACTTGCGAGTGGACTCGACGGGGGAGGGGAGGCAGTCCCTTCTCCAGGAGCTTCGGGCATAATCAACGCCCATCCAGACTCCCTCAGTCTACCTTCAATAGTCACCAATTCCCCATTGATCCTTCCGACGACCTTCATCAGGTTCGACTGGGACATGACCTCCAGTCTCTCGGGGAATACAGCATACCTGTCATTTAGCTTGATAGTTTCGAAGTTGGAAGGAGACGTACGATTGGGTGATATCCGTAATAGTCAACACAGCAGGGGTAGTTCTATTCTTCTGCGTCCTCGGTTCATTATAGAATGAGGCCATACTGACGCCGGTATTGGGCTCCTGGACAGGTTCAGGCTTCTCTTTATCCCCAAACCCGAAAATGCTTCTTCTCCTATTCTTCTTCTCTTCCTCCTTACCGACCTCCTCAGCGTAAGGCGACGAGAGTACAAGCCACAGTCTCTTCCAGTCCGTCCCACCCATTACCCTAACACGAACCCATCCCTCCATTCGACCTTTATTCAGCTCACATTTGGGCTCTCGACCACCAGACTTGATAAGGTGACCGGTATAGATCTCTTCTAATCGTGCTCTCTCCCATGCTGCCAGCCTTAGACCGGTAGCCCATCGAGCTAAATCTCTGTCGGAAGGACAGGAGAATAGGAGACGGTTCGACCCGGCGGTATTGAGTGAATAAACGAATTGGTGAGGAGCAGAGTTGGGTCGATGAGGTGGTGGCGGTAATGCAGCGAGTAGTTCGAGGGATGAGTCGGTAATGTTGAAATAGGTAGGTGGAACTTTTTCACCTTTAGCAGCAGCAGCTCTAGTTTCCTTCATTGACCACATCGACAGTGATATTCCAGATAATTGAAGCCAAACAGCATCCCAATCATTGGTGACACTTCCAGGTTGTCCTTGTCTACAAGTCAGCTTTAACACCAGCTAGACAGAGCTCGCAAGCTTACTTTGGTAAAGCGCCAGCACTAGTTCTGGCTAGTATCATCTCGAGTTCGGGGGGACTGGCAACATAATGCTTATTAGGCTGTGCCCCGATCAAATCGACAATATTGTTGAAATCCCTCTGCCAGGTAGGTTGATTCTGTTGCTGACCATGCGCGGCAGCTTGAGAAGAAGGTGTAGGAGGCTGCTGTACAAGCTGGGGGGTCGGCATATTACTTGGAGAATTACTCGAGTGGATAGGAGGAGTATTCGATTGAACTGGCTGGAGTTGATTCGATGGGGGTTGTCGAATCTGACTGCCATTCGGGCTTCCGGAAGCGGGGGACCCAGAGCCTGACCCTTGTCGTATTGGCGAATTCACTCCATTGGTTGCACCCATTGGCCGTCCTTGAGACTGGTTGAGGGGCATGCTTCCCGACCTAGGAATCTGAGTCTGCTCCCTTCTGTTCTGAGCATCCACCTGTCCTCGATAAGGATGACTCTCTGGCACGCCCGTATTCCCCCTTTCCTGACTCTGAAATCCCATCGTCTGCGACCTAGGCATAGATCCACCAGAAGGATAAGGTCCGAAATCGTTCGAAGGCGGTGGTGACATCGGATTCGAAGCGATACGTTGTTGTTGCTTAGAAGGTAGAGGAGGTGATTGCGCATTCAAGCCACCTGAACCCAGTGGAGAGAGTGGGGAAGTGATCTCGGGAGGTGCTTGACCAGGTGGTGGAGGTGGAAATTGATGCATTTGATATGGCTGGAATCCTTGACCTTGTCCTTGCCCAGGGCCTGGTGCAGGTCGGTTGCCTTGAAAAGGTAGTCCTTGAGCTTGACCGGACTGGGGAATGTGATTTGCCGGACCACGTTCTACTGCGAATGACGATCGATTCTGATTTTGGTTCTGGTTGTGAGCTTGAGTAGGAGCAAACTGTACGAGAGGCCATGTCAGCTTTGGACATTCATGTGGAAGAGGAGGTTCGTAGCTCTCTGTCGACATTGAGGTGATTGGGGAGGATTACGATCCAGGAAGGAAGTGATGTGGAGAATGGGAAGAGGGAAGAAGAGATAAGAAAGTTTGAATGATTTGGAGGCTCGAGCACGGTCATCGATCACTTGCGCCCTATCCACGCCCCTTTCAATCCCACAAGAACCCAACCCAAGCCATCTAACTCTCAAAACGTTAAGTGATTTCAACTTACCTCTTTCTCTTTATGATCTTTATCCTTATCCTTGTCCTTGTCTTTCTTCCCAAATCCAAAGAATCCACTACGCCGCTTATCACTCTTCACAGACCGATTATCGTAGCTCCCAACCCTATCAACTGGACTACCCGATTGATACGCTGGTCCGCCTAGATGCTGTTGTTGTTGAGACATGTTTTGTGTTTGAAGATGTGATAGACGGCGATCACTGGGCTGAGTCTGAGGTGGGGGTAATGGTGAGATTGTCGGAGGGGTTGATTTACGTTTGAACATTATGACTGTAAAGGACCTCTTGTACACGGCTGTAGTAAGGGGTCCGTTCGTCGTTTCAGGTACGCGAATCGAGTCCTCGAAACAATTGTCGTTCGAGTGGGGATGTAGGTCTGCCCTTCGGCTTGTCGATGCTGTACTGCACTACTGTGTGCCCTAACAGAGATACCTATTACTATAGGTTGGTATGGGTGAAATAAGTCGGTCAAGCCCGAACGTCATCGCCTTTGTGCTTAATTACCCTTTTCAGGTCCCACTTCTACTCTGCGGATCTCTACGGAATAAGGGGCGGTGCATCGGCACATGCACCAGGACGAACTTGACACTACGGAATGCAAGGAAAGAACAATGTGAAGACGAGATCGCGGGAAGCCAGTCAGTAGTGCTGTCTGCAAGTATGTTGTATGATTAGTCCACAATCATGTTCCGTGCGATGAGCCCAAAATGTCGTGCAATGATCCATACTCTCAATGTAGTCGAACCAAAATGTACATCATCTCCGACTGTGTCCAGTCCACCAATCCCTCGCCAGTAGCTTAGAACTTTAGCTTGGAGAAGACTGTTTATCAGCACAGTGCGATCTAGAGACAATTGAATAGACCTACACCACCTGTTGCTTCCCTTAGCGTACCTCTCCTCGAATGCCTTCTTGATGGCCTTCTTGGCATCCTCACGCTGACTGGGCTCCTTGAAGGTGTCGTTGGAGATGGAGCCTTTCAAGGATTCAAGCTCGAGAACGTATCGGGTAGGAAGGAGATGGGCGTAGTTGACAACCTTGATGAAAGGCTTGACCTTTGATCGTCGAGAAACCTTCTTCTTTCCCATCGACTTGGTAACCTTCAAGGGGTACCTGGATGTTAGTCATGCGAAAAATTGCGCGACAATAGACCAACCTCTCGATACCGGCAACGATGGCGTGAGGATAGGGTCGCTCCTTGGTTCCCTCGTCGAGTTGTCGGACAACAACGACCTTCTTTCCGGCTTGTCGACCGGCGAGGACAACAGCGACCTTTCCTGGCTTGTAGACTGGGGGTTAGTGTGACTCTAAGGGGACTGTGTGCGGGGGATTGGTTTGTGCCGAGGTGCGTGGTCTAGGTCGTCCTTCAAATTTTGTGCCTTCTGCAGAGTATGCCCCTCTCATCGACGCTCTGTCGTCGAAACATCACGGGAGAGCGACTCCAAAAGCGTGCGCAAGCCAGCCCACTCCCCATTGCTCCATATCCTCTTTTCTGATCCGCCAATTTTGTTGATCAAGTGAATGATTGTCCCCATTGATCCCTCCTCAATCTCCTCTTCGTAGCTTCCTCGCACGCATATCCTTTGAGCGGACAAGCGACCAGACCACACACCACAGCACGACCGAGGATAGATTTCGAAAAAAAACAATACTCACCTAAAAGTCAGCACTACCCCACATATCGTCAACTATCAAACTCACTTTTGGGCATCTGTAGAGTGTAAAGCAAACGAGTAATTTCGAGAGAGGAAGAGCGAATGTCAGCTTGTGTCCAACTGTTTTGTTGAAGTATATGTATATGCCGAGTGACTCACTGTTACGACCTATAAGAAGATTAGTTGATCCAGAGTCAAGCCTATTGAGATTTCGTGGTAGCAATTGAAGGGTAAGGGATTCATCAAAGCCAAAACGCCAATCTAACGGAGTTTCGCGGCGTTTGGACTGTCGAGTGTGGCACATGCTCATGGTAGCATTGAAAGGTGCCCCGTGTTGTAAATCCGCCCCCTCTTTATACACGACGCGCTTTACTTTCTGTTCCTGAATCACCAGATAACATGAGTAGGGTTGATTAGTATTGATATCCTACGATATTCATACAGGCTATCGCTCAATGTCCTCTTCACTTACCCCACCTCCTCAACCGCAGTCGGATGTCGAACCATTCGTAGCTGTCCGGCCATCACCTGCGCGTCCAACTTCTGTCTTGAAGCATCGCGCTTACCTCGCTGTGGAAGGGATGAAAGGGGAAAGTTCGACCTCTGCCCGCAAACGACACCGAAAACATGTCAGCTCCAGTCCGGATCCGATCGCAACATCCCCTGGTGCTCACACGAACAAACGATTGAGAGATCTTACGCCCTCATATGAGGACAAGAGCAATTTGGGAGCCGATGCCATCATCGAAGGCCTGGCTGCTGATGGTTCGGAAACGAACGGCGAGCATCAAGATGCAGGGGAACAGAGAGTAGATGATCGACCAAAATCAAGTGAACAGGACGAGGCGAGTGTCTTGTTCTCGGAACAGTTGGGAACCAGGACGGAACCAACAGAGGCGATGGATGATGGTGAGGCGTTCATTGAGGAGGGTATACCGGCGGTTTTTTCAACAGCCGATTTTGTCGGGACAGAGCAACCATTCGAATATGACTCCGAACACGATTCAGATCTCAGAAGTGATTACGAGTCCTCGTCTTCCGGCGAGCGTTCCGTTTTGCTAGACGAAGACGGCTCTCACCATTTTAGGGTATGGAATGATCGTTACCGCCGAGACAAGCGACTTTCAAGTTCGGACGGTGAGGAGGATTTGGACGAATATATAAAATCAGTATGGGAGGGACACGGAGAACGGCTGGACGAGATATCTCTGGATCACTACCAACGCTACAATCGTAAAATGGCCAGATACAGGAAACAGCAACTTCTTTCACGAAAGGTGCTATTACCGAACAGGGAATTGGCCAGTCGTAAACCTCGCACGACTAAGAAGATGTTTGAAGACCAATTAATGGAAGGAGTGGAAATGAAAAGTTATCATTCAGGAGACTCGGACGATTTCTTGATGGAATATCGACCACCGTTGGAACGGGCAGGCATCAAGAGGGATATCAAACTATTTCAACAGAGTATGAATGTACTATCTGGGAATTCTGGAGAAAAGGCGGAATACCAGGTGATTGACAGATTAGGGGAAGGTGCGTTGTTCTCACACTGAATATCTGAGTGAGCATTGACAACTAGGTACTTTCTCTTCCGTCTATCTAGCCTACGATCGACGACATGGTGCAAGACATAACACGTGGTGGACCAATAAAGCGGATACAACGAAAAGATCAGGTTATCTATACGACGGACACGAGGTCAAACTCGCACTCAAGCGGATTTTGGCAACAAGCAGTCCCCAGAGAATCGAGAATGAGCTAGATATCCTGGAGGGCTTGAGGTAGGCCAGCCCTGTCTTTCCGGATCGGAATCAAGCTGACGCAACAGGGGCTGTCGGAACGTTTCGCAGCTTGTCACTGCTTTCAGAGAGGAGGATCAGGTCATCATTGTCTTGCCATACCACCAATCGGACGATTTTAGGGTATGGCATTTTTGCGATATGTGGCTGATGATAGCATTTCTACAAACTCATGGACGCCGACCGCATGACGAGGTATATGCGGGCTCTGCTACGTGGACTGGCGGATATTCACGCCCGAGGAATTATCCATCGCGACGTGAAGCCTGCAAACTTCCTGTTCGACTATGAAGCTGGGGATGGCGTCCTGTGTGACTTTGGTCTGGCAGAGGTACGCCTCTGATAGTTGATTGATCGTGTCGAAACTGATCAGTAGCGCTATAACCCTCCACGTAAACCGACTTGTCAGCACGCCCCGGCCACTCTAGAGAATCTGAGTGGGTTAAGGACCAAGACTACCGATACTCCGACAGTCGAGCAGGCTGTCTATGATGCTAGGAAACGAAGTCGATTAGGAGAAACTCGCGTAGGGTTCCCGCAGGATGATAAACGATCGGCAATCAAGACAAATCGGGCCGGGACAAGAGGTTTCCGAGCACCTGAAGTCTTACTCAAATGTCCTGATCAGACTGTTGGTGAGTATGCCACCTGATTGGAGACTAGCGCTAATGGGTAGCTGTGGATGTTTGGTCTGCTGGGATCATGTTGCTTTCACTTTTGACCCACAAGTTCCCTGTGTTCAACTCCAGTGACGATATCGAAGCTTTGATGGAGATTACGGCCATCTTTGGTCGTAATGCAATGGAGAAATGCGCCATGCTACACAGTGAGTTGTTCCCTTTGGCCGAGAGTCAGGAGCTGATGAGAGATCGAACGATAATGACCAACGTCCCGACCGCCGACCAAAGTCCCTCGAATCTCTCCGACCTAGTCTTACATCTCAATCCACACCTCTACACTCCACCTCTCGCCAATCCCTCGCCAGAGGACGCAAGAGCGCATATCGAAACGATGGACAATGCCCTTGACCTGTGCTCCAAACTACTCAAGTTGGATGCAACAAAGAGGGTCTCGGCAAAGGACGCGTTGCATCATCCATTCTTTCAAGGACGTGGAATGTATGATGACGGACAAGAGCGGGAGCAGGAGATTCTGTTGGGTACAGACGGGAAATGTGGACATCTACATTCTGTCGCTGATGGCAAACGTAAGTCTATACGACCCTGGCAGCGGGAACTCGCTGATGTGCAGATCAAGCTTGGTTCTATAAGGATTGTCAGGAGATGCAGTTCGGTCAAGGTATCCCCAGTGCCAGGGACAAATGTGAGTCTCGCTCCTACCCAATCCTGTAGGATGCTAACAAGCAGTATGCCCGGAACATGAACATTGGCAACAACGAACGCTACTCAATCCCATCTCCACCTCTCGACGATTTACATATCCAGACCAGTCCGAAGAGGAAGATACACCAAAAGCGAAAAAGGTCAAATTCGAGGCAGATGCAGATGATGAGGATGAGCTGGAAGTCGCGCCTCCATTACCTGTATTGAGTGTTAGGGACCTGAATCGAAAACATGGCCAGGTCGGGGGCAGACAGAGGGAAAATACTGAATAGTAGAGCTTAGATTGATGATTTTACGATTAACGATTATCATGGTGTTTTGTAGTTACGACTGTATATAGATCATGTAATATATCGCATCTCACCACCTTTCGGTCCGGCTGCCTACTCTGTTCGTCTCAAGAAGATATCTCGCTGGACGTGGCATGGATTTAACACGTAGGTGGACTTATACGCCAGACTAGGTAGACTAGCTTTGGAGCATAAGTCTTCTGCTGACCCCTGACCAACAATCCGCTGGTAGGCCGGAAGACTGGCTGAAGCGCGGACGACCTCTCAGCACATATCTCCGGGCATCGTTCCGGATACGGCCGCAAGTCCTCACTATGACACGAAAATGCCAAGTCATATGCAAGATCCATGACGAGGTGGTGAGACATTCCCAGCATGCATGTTGTTCCGAATGATCGACATGGCATCATTTCTCCAACTCATCTGCATCCGACACCGTATGGCCGAGATTTTCAGCCAGACCGAATAACGCCAAAGCCCACGGCGGCGGCTCAGAAGCGGTAGATACGATATGACGACGCCGATCAAGATGTCTCTCTACGGCATGTGGTTGCGAGTGAGATCACGGCAACGACCTCGTAGATCATCCGAAACAGTCAAGAAGGCGTTGAGTCGATCCACCTTATTGCTTATTCCAGCAGCCACGTTGATTCCACGTTTGGGATCAATTGATCGACACGACTTCGATTCGCGGAACAGGCGTGACGTTTTACAAGTGTGACCATTCTAGGCTGAAGGTCAAGATCTGCATCCGCCACAATTTTAAGGATTTGATCCGGATTTCCCGAAACGTTAAACTGACTCAGATGCCGTGATAGCACACAGACACACACAGTTCCTGACCCTGAACATCCCGGCTCAAAGGGTAGTCACCCCTGAGATTCATAATTACTTTGTCTCAGCCACGCGTCTGTATCCAGGCAAGATACTGTAGGACGTCTGGATGCTTGTTATACTTCACTCGTCCCGGTGGCGGCCGGCTTCGGAAGGTCAAGCATTTCGTCTTCCGAATCCCCTGCCTGCTTGTGTGCGGATCTAGATAGTTTGTCATGCGTACATACGTTCCTTGGCGTGAGCGGCCGATTACTTGACCTGAGTCTTGTTCTCGTGGTCCATCTGGACTTTCGAGCTTCACCCCCATTCGCCGAGCCGAGTAGTTTGCTGAGCATGGGTTCAATCAAAGCTCACTCTTGCGCGTGATGTTGTTCCCTGGGATATGCATACAGCAGAAGCTAGGAACCTCGCCTGTTCCACTCGAATCCGAAGCACGTCGCAAGCTAGTCAGCTATAAGGACTAGTCTATTTCTTCCCGGACCGGTCTCCTGAGTCATTGTACGTAACAATATTCGATCGATTGAGGGTGAAAGCCGGATTTCACCCAGGACCGGAAGACACCGTGTAAATATATGTAATATCTAGACCAACGCCTCCACTCGTAATTTCATTCTCCGAGACGACTAATCGAGTCCCGCACTCGACAACTTCATACACCTCGGCTGGCGTTTGGCGTACTTCAAAGACGACGATCATCTGACGCCACAACCCGGGTGTAACACTTGGGTCGACCGCGTATCGGCAGCCGAACATTCATTTCTCTTCCAGTTACTGTACATATCATCCGGCCGTTAGCAGTCTTGAAGCCGTCATCGTATCTCGAGCTTCCGGTTTCGTATATCATCCTTCTTAATTCTCTGGACGTTCAACTCTTTCTGCCCAAGGTCACAGCGTCTTCGAACCCGACTCCCACCGCGACCCTCGCCCCTCTCCTCACTTCGACACCTAATCCAGCATCATGGGGTTCTTCAGCAGAAAGAAGAAGACCGCTTCACCAGCCATTCCATCTCCCGCCTCTTCGTCCTCGCCTCGCATGCCCTCTGCTCTTCCTTCGCCGGAGCCCGTTGAGCCTGTGGACCCGCCCATGACTCTATCAGTAGTACTTGACGGGTGGACAAACGGCAGAGAGGTACAATGCTTTACTATTGAAATCGCCAAAGACGCCGACCCAACTGTGCTACGTCAAGCCCTAACGACAAAGTTAGGAAACGTCTCAATGTCATTATTTAAGGTAAGTCGCGACTCTCGCTCTCCTGCCGTCGGCCTGACTGACGATCAGGTCAACATTCCTATGCTGGCTGCTCAGCAAGCAAGGACATACACGGAGACTTACAAACTCCCAGTCGACCTCGTTGCTGCCTTTCCTGCTTTCAATATCGACGATCCTGATCAGCTGGTTCCTAGTCTAGGACCAGCCGGATGGCAGTTGATACAAAAGAGGGAGAATCTAAAGATGAAGGATTGGTTCCCTGAACCTGTACTCCCTGATACCATCACCCTCCTAGTGAGACGCGCAGATGGACCATCATGTGAGTGACCTTTGTTTAGAGCGAGAGCGTCGACTGATGACCAGCATCGATACCACTTACTTTTGCTATCCACCTGGCTCAGCCTGGAGCCATGTCGAGGGCTAATAGACCCACGACTCCAGGAGGCACCGTGGCTAGAAAACCTCCTATCGTCATCGACGTCCTGCCCGGTACTTCGGTTGGTGCCATCAAGTCAACTATCTTGGCTACCGACTCGCGCTCTGTCGACGAGAGTGATAGCTTAGTTTTATGGCGAGTTGAGATGACTGAGGATGAGATGATTGTAATCGAGGAACGAGGTGGTTTGAAGAATGGTCAAATGCCCTGGCCGTATGTTTTCTTCTACCGCACCAGTAATGACAATGTGGCTAATGGATAGATACCCACCGACCGCACCTGTTCCATCTGGAATGACGGAATCCGCTCAACCAATCACTCACTACTTCCCCTCTTTTACTTCGAACCTCCGCATCATTACCATTTCAGCCTATATTCCCTCTTCAGTCCCATCACTTCAGAAACGATCCGTTCCCACCGAGGCCGAACTCGCTCCAGCTTTCAAATACCCCATGACGTTTTCCGCTCAGTGGTCCCCAGCTACTTCCGTCACACTTACCCTCAAATCACCTCCTCTCGCCACTCCCTCCACACGCCAATCTCCCGTATTGGGATCAACTCCCAAAGTCGCTCCCCGAGGTCGACCTAGACCTTCCACTGCTCCTGCTCAAGCTGCTCCTCCCTCTTTTGGTAGTCGACGACTCAACTCGAGACCCAATGTCAGATCACCTCTTATCGAATCCACAACACCCAAAGGACTTGGTATCAATACAACAATGCCGACCGCCATGTCGAGTGGATTTAGTCTAGATCAACATCGAGGATCCACTTCTTCAGCCGTATCGTCATCCCCATCCGGTCTTGATTCAGACGACAGTTCAGTACCATCACTCGACTTCTCTGTTTTGTCATTAGATGAATCCCCATCACCTTCGTCGACGGTATCTACGGGAACAAGATCAGCCATCCAAACTCCCGTGACAGAGAGGACCGAGTGGTTACAGGTAAATCCTGGGTTGACTGTTCCTAAGGGATTAGAGAGGTCTGCATCGATTCAGAGAGTCTCCAAGTGGGGTAGACTTGCTGGAAAGATTCATCAGTAGATTTAGAAGTTTTGTATTTGTTAGATATAGTATTGCGTTCCGATAGATTTGGGCCCATTGCTTTTGGCTTATTATTGTATAGATTCTGATCACGAAATACACTTTATGAATATTATCTGAGAATCAGTCTTGGTGTCTATACCATACTTCGGTCGTACCTCTTCGTGTCGATTGAAGGCGAGTGAGTCGCTTTGTCAGACGCAGCTCAAGAAGCCGTCTTTCTTTTCACCATTCGTTGAAGTCATTACATAGTGATCATACACACAATACCAATTCCCAATCAACAAGAACATCCGGAAGCTTGTGCCGGTTCCTCTCCTGGCGTACTCACGTCAATCTCTGTTTTCATCAGTAATGCCCCTCGGTGGAAACCCCAGCGAGGACTCACTCTGGTTTGCAGTAGCATCCTTCGCCTCCGCACCACCCGGTAAGGCCATTGCTATCTTCTTGAACAGTGCCTTGACGTTGTGACCAGCCTTTGCCGAGGTTTCGATAGACATGACTCCTAGCTCCTTTGCCCGCTTATCTAAATCTTCTGGTGTCACTTGACTATTTGTCAGCGTCGAAGATGGGGGATAAGCGTACCGTTTGTCATTCAAATCCGTCTTATTCCCTACTAGAACGATGATGACATCTTGTCCTCGTTCATTACGAACGTCGTCCACCCATTTGGTTGTGTTGTTGAACGATACCCGGTCTAGGATTAGCTGAGGAGAGGGATGGCATGGCTTTGGAACGTACTGGTGATGTCGTATACGATGACTGCGACTGATGAATCACGAATGTAGGAGGGGATGAGTGAGCGGAATCGTTCCTACAGGTCAGCCCTCGCCATGTATGTCTCTTGGCAGCTCACCTGTCTATACACGTCAGTCAGTACTCTTAGCACGGCTTGATTTCCACTTACCCAGCTACGAGTCAGCTGTCTCCTCGAAGTTAAAGTGTGACTTACCAGTATCCCAGAGCTGTAATCTCACAGTTCTATCTTCCAGATACATCGTCTTTGATAGGAAATCAATACCTGCTCATTAGCCATGTCCTCTGTATCTCGTGCCATCGCGGTTACCTATTGTAGCTTGATACGTGTTATCGAAAGTATCATACATCTACCATCAGCTCTCATACGCTAGCAAGAAGAGAAAAGGAACGTACAAAACGCGTAATGAGGGATGTCTTGCCTACACTCTGTTCACCAAGGAAGACGAGTTTGAACTTCTTGAGTGGGTTGGTAGAGGATGAGAAATCGGCCTGCTGAGGTGATTGCTGGCCTGACATCTTGCTTGAATACTGCTGAATATGATGAGTCGGGAAGTATCTGGGCGAGGTATGTATGCGTAGTGTTGTGTGATATAAGGATTAAAGATATGGTACAGTGCATCATCTAGGTCGCGAAGCGCCTTCCATTTGTGGCAATCCAATCTCCCCTAATTATCAATCTACAGGCTACATATCTTACGAATAGAAACATCAATCTCCAATACTCATATCGGAGTATCCATAATCATATTGCGACCCTTCCAGACTTCTCTTGCTGAATGATGCATCAACATCGTCAACAGACTGCGCGGGAGTATCTGGGACCAAAGAGAATCTCCCCACGTCCATCATTTCTTTGAATAGGGAGCGCGCGTCCGATGGTGGCCTGGCGGTACCGTCAACGCTTATCGCCTGCTCTTCGAATGAATGTCGTGAGGATGGAGGAAAAGGTGACATTGATGGACAGGCATAGCCCCGGACGACCTCGCATGTATAGATTCGGGAGAACGCCTGAGTAATTTGGTCTATTTCGTCCCCGCTCCCGCCATTTTGCGATATGGGTGGTCCGAGTTCAACAATATGGGCTTCAGCCTGTACTTCTGGATTGACTTGGGGTGTGAAGATCGACCTGACGTAGTTGGAGTCTTTCAGGCGGGGGAGGACTTGACAGGGTGTTTGGGTTTCGGTGAATCCCCAGTCAGCCATAGTATCTGTTCGTTGGGTTGGAAACTGAGCCATGAATATCTCGATGATCAGATTGATGAGGTAGGGGCAATGCGAATGAGATAGGAATGGGAAGACTCTGTCGTGCCATTAAGCAGAGGGTTTACCTTGCCTGCAGTAAAGCCAGCTTATGAAAGGGTGTTCATGGTGAAAGGACGCATTACACCTGTCATTCTAGGCCTGAGCCTACTTCTCATGCATGAGTCAGTCTGACCATCCTTTGTCGTTTGAGTACGTGCCGTTTATGTGTGAGGAGAGGATGAACAGGCATTACCAGATTGGCTCATACTGCATGCTGCTGTAAGAGCCGGAACCAGAACTCGACCATCGACTGTTGCTGTATTGCCTCATTCTATCTCCTACCTTCAGCTTTCTCTGATACCCGCAATTCTTCATCAATGCTAAGCTGAAGCCCGCGCAGTCAAATGGCGAGATGTCAGATGACCCAGTCGATGCGCAGAGGGCGCGTCACGGTCACACACACAAGCTAAAGGACACCTCAGGATGTGCAAGGTTTCTCAGCAGAAGATGTCAACACTGAGGACCGGGTGGGGCATACAAGGATTCCTTAGCTGAGTATAACTCACCACATCCTCATACATACATACATACATAAAACAGACCTCGTATGCGAGAGAGATACTTTGGAAGGGTGTGTACTGCATCAGAGCTTATCAAGTTGATTGACTTTCTACGCTCAGTGTTTTCCTGGACTTCATTCACCATCGAGTGGTTGTCATTCCATCGTACACCCCATCATGTATAACCCCAGAAACAGCTTCATATCTACCAATACCAACACGACCTATCCGTCCACCCTCTCACCCAATCCTACGATCAATGTCCTGCCTACTCCACCTGCGTCACCTCGCCATCCAGCGAGATTACATCGAAGTTCGAAACGACATCTGAGAACCTCGGCTTCTGTTGCTTCTCTAAAGCCTGTCGACGAGGCGGAGGCACCAAGGGCTAGGCAGGGAAAAGATGAGGGTGGAATGGCGGATACCAAGATCCCGGAATCGTTGCGGCCGACTTCGATGGTTGAAGCAACTGCAAAAGTACCGACTCGCCCCGCTTCCGCCAGTCAGACTTCCAGTCAATTGGCAGCTCCCACCACTGCCATATCCAAAAGTACAAAGCCACCTTCGGGACAAATGGAACAAGTACAGTCCAAACAATCAATCGACCGCCTTCGCCCTGCTGCCCCAAAGTCCCAGTCTACCTTGACAGGCCTCGGGTTGACTATAGACCAGCCCAACAAAATCGTAACCCGAATCAAACCTGTACAGGCTATTGCTCAACCGAAACGGCCTAAACCAATCGACGTCAATCCCAAGAAGGAATCAATGGCAGAAGAATGGGAGAGAGAATTGATTCATTCCGCTAAGAACTTACATATCGGAATGGCTCAACAGCAGGCTTCTGGGAAAGGGAAAGGAAAGGGGAATGATCTCGAATGGGAGAGGTCGGGTACTTGGCAAGAGGGTGATCCTACTCGAGAGGCTGAAGATAGGTCAAGGAGAGACGTTAAAGGTGAACGAGGTGAGTCGCTTTTACGAGCAGAATGTTGCTGATCAAGAGCCTTCCCGCCGGAACGACCCCGAGCACCGATCCGAGCTGGATCCAATGGTGTTACATCTGTTCATATCGGTGTCCGACCGCGTCTCCATCCTTCACGTGCAAATACCTCGATGACCTACAATCAGCCAGATGCAACTCTCCCCCTACCCCTCGGATCCCCTCTCGGCGAATCGCAATCTCATAACCTCACGGCCAGAAACGCCAATGCCAAACCCGATAAGTATACCGATGAAAGACTACAGAAGGCACAAGCGGAATACGAAGAGTGGTTGTCGAAGAAGGAAGAACGAGAGTTGGGGGTTGGACATCCCCATGATTACAGTACGAGGGACTGGGCTGCTAAGGGGAGGGTGCCCGCTCGACCGGCTGCTCTTGATGCCAACCAAGGGGAGAGCTCTTCTACAGCTAAGGTCATCCCTGGGCAGGTGCCCTCACAGGGACCAGGATCCAGCAAATATCCTCCTCCGAGCGCGCAACCAGCTCAAGTACCGCCTTCGATTCCGATTCTCGTTCATGCTGACCCGGATACTCAACGACCCGCTCGCGACACAGTATTGGTCACGCCCGTCAATGAATCTCCAGCAGTCAATGGCGTCTCCCATGATCCCGCCTGTCTTGGCGAGCCACAGCTCCCTCGCCCCGGAAACCTCTCTTCGCAGCCGAGTATGGAGAACATACATGCTCAATATATGTACGGTCAGGATCAAGGCAAGGCAAGTCCATTCGTGTTGCCTCCAGGGATGGATCCGATGGCCGCTTGGCAATACCAATACCCGTACCCTTACGACCCGTCTTGCGGCTATGTCATGGACCCAGCGATGTATCAGTATTGGAATCCGAGTAACTCGTGGTATGGCGCCCAGTACTTTCCTTCTGAACCATACGACCAAGGTGGTGATGCTATATCGCCACATGCCCCGTAAGTCATCCATGTTCTGGTGGTGTCAAACTCACCGGTGCAGAAAGGTCCATTTTGAAGTTTCTCCTGGTGGTGCTAAGGGAGATGCGTCGGTCAAAGCAATGCCCCCGTATCCGGAAGATCAGTACGATCCGTAAGTGATCTCCTTTCAGTTGAGTGAAAGGATCAGCTCCGGATTCGGGTTCCTTTGTTTCAATCATGAGCCTTGTACCTCGTTGAAGACTCTTGGGGAGATTGGGTCATCTGGCGAATTGTCATCCCATCTCGTCTTTGTTCTCGTCCATACTATCTATCATTCACACAAGACATGGTCACCGTGTACAATCCTTCTCCAATGAACCAACACTATATGCCCCAGGGACAGGTATATGACGCTGGCGCATATCAGCAACCTACACCCTACGGTGGAATTGGCTTTGGTCTAGGCGGAGGCGGGCCAGGAATGGGTGGGGGCGGTCAGGGAATGGGACAGATGTCAATGATGGGTGGCCAGATGGGTGGTATGGGCATGGCTGGGGCAGGGGGAATGATGGGTGGAGGAGCCACGGGCCCTGGTGATGAAATGGGCGGTATGGGGTCAATGAGTCGGGGCATGGCTTTTGGCAACCCTCTCCAGACCAGTCAGCTCATGGCTGGTATGGGTGGCATGGGCGCTATGGGAGGCATGGGTGGAATGGGAGGGATGGGAGGAATGGGCATGGGCGCCATGGGGCAATCCGGGTTCGTTGTGACTTCCATTGAGCCCCTTGGAACTATTTGATCCTTTCTCACTCAACCTTTCCCTTCATCACACCACAGTCCTGTGCGTAATGATCAATGGAATGTCCTGAGATGCCTTATATCCAAATCCTCATCCCCCGAACGTGTCTCTCACCTTCATACCTTGTTCGTGCTCTATCACTGAGTTCGTATCGCTTACGCTTTCTGTTACTCTCTATGCCACACGCCAATTCCCCTACTTCATCTCAACCCACTGGACATCATCATCATGTACACCAACACCATTCCTCCTCTCCGCACACCCCGCACCACTCGCCTTCTCATCATTCACAAACGCATCCCCACCGATCATTTTCACCTCGCCGACCACCTAATGCACCTCGATCCCATTCCTACAATACCCCCGACGCACAACATCGACGTCCTTCCAATTCACCTGCGCGATCTACTTCGCTAACAACTCGCCATTCGCCTCGGCCGCCTTCTGTCAAACCGGCCTCTCATCCTCGAACACCTCCACCTCCTCCTCCTGCTACGACGTCTGTTCGACCTCGGGCTCCGACTCGCATCATGCCTTTTGCTCCCACCTGCATCGCGTCTTCTGTACCGCCACCTTGCTCCAACAGTCAATCAATGATGGGTTACCCTCAGCAAATGGGATTCCCGATGGGTCATGGCGGGAACATGGGTATGGGCGGAATGGGACAGATGGGTGGAATGGGACAGATGGGTGGAATGGGTCAGATGGGCATGAACCCATACATCATGCAACAACAGCAACAGCAACAAATGATGCCAAATCAATTCCAAGATCAAGGACAAGGTGCTGCTTCGATGGGTGGCGGGTCCGGACAGCTCGATGCTCAAGGCAACGAGCTGAAGCCATTCGACAGTTCTCAAATGAAGAGAGGTCGAATGGGTCATTATGGCTATCTCGAAGGGCGAGGTGAGCCGAGTGCAGTTCCCCATGTCCGAGCTGATTAGCAGAACTAGCAGGACCACCAGTAGGATACCTTCCTGCTGGAATGCAACCCACTACGACCTCTCCCTCTCGGGGCGCAAGCAGCATCTCGCCGGCATCCGCCAGTATCAGTCCCAGAGGTCAAAATCAAGCACCAGGTTCATACATGCCCTCTGGGTCAGTAGCTGGTTCAGGACCGTACGCCCAGTCTGGTACTGGATCAATGTGGGGTGATGCAAGCAACGCTCTTCGAGCGAGATATGACGGTAGTGAGTTTCTTTTCACCGCGCTGAACGAAAGTTGATGGCAGAACCTGGAGGAGGACATGTTCAGGCTGATACCGATACGCCCTACCCCCGAGTGGAGGGGAGGGGTATGTCGACGAGCTGGACGCCTTGGCAGGACGGTGCGCCTGTCGAGTCGGATTATCGATATTCGGTAGGTCATAGGGGTAGAATGAGGGAGGGTAGGGTTTAGTTTTATGAGGGTGAGGACTTGGACGGTGTCATGATGGACAGACTGTAACAATACATTGGGGATTTGTAGATACAACAAGATGAATTATGCGATATACACTGCTAAAAGAATTTCCTCACTTCCTATGCGCCGGACTGGGTGTCCAGTGCATCTTGCCCAAATCTGCCTTCCCGCTCCCACCTGACCATCCTGCACCCTTCTCCATGACTGCGCCTCTGTTTCTGCCGGCCGTTCCTAATCCTGAACGGCCACTCAAACCCATACTACGTTGCAACAATTGCCTAGCGGCGGGTGTGAGGGTATCAGCCCGAGGTGTTGAGGGAGGCAACATCCTTCCTGGGGTTTTGTCACCTCTAGCCTTCGTAGTCCGGTCCGCTGCCGATCTGAGAGCAGCAGACAGCGCAGAAGATCCAGAAGCCCGTTGAGGAGTGTACGCTCTGGCGCGCTCATTGATTGCTTTACTAGCTTTATTACCCAATTTACGACCTAATTCGTCCCGTCGCTTGTTTTCGGGTAATTTAAATGAGGGTCTCGAAGTATCGAGTGGATCATCTCCACCATCAAGTGCTCTTGGTGTCGAAGCTAAAGTACCCCACGTGAGGAGTGAGGGTAGCTCCTGAGGCGAAGGGGATGGGTCGTTTGGGACTAAAGAGTAATTGCCGATACTTGGTCCTTCATCGTTATTGGGACGATAGGGTGTTCCTTTTACCGCTGCGTCGATCAGACTTCTCGCGGGAGAGGAACCGCGGCGGGAAGAGGAAGTCGTTCCGGCTCGTAGACCTGATGGGCGGACTTCGTCTTCATCGGGTAGGCGGGTCGCAGCGTGAGAGATGGCTGGTGGTGCGGATCTACCAATTGGTTTGGGGGCAGTATTGGTGGGATATGGCGCAGTATTAGCGTCAGCGGGGAAGAAGAAGTTGTTTCGAGTCTGTATATAAGCTTTGATCGGACGCGAAAATGAATCAGATGAATGAATAGCTTACCTTGAAACCCCATTGATCGCCACCGCTTCCTGAGAGAGGTAGGTATTCTTCCCTTTCATTGCCTAGGATAGCTTTTTCAATTTCGTCCCGTTTAGCCCTTTCTACTTGTCCTCTACCTCTTCCTTCTCCTTCTCCGCTGACTACTTCTCGATGCGGGACAATCTGACCATCTTCAACGGACACAAGAGCTGTACCAGGTAATCCAGCAGCAACGAGAGCTTTATTGAGTGGATGTTCGTCGGGTAAGGCTTGTTCGACGACCGAGTCGACAGGTCGTTGATCGCTCGCGAGAATGAGTGCTCCTGAACTCGAGGTCGAAGAATGTTGAATCAGGGCGGAAGACGATGCCCCATTGGAGCTGTCTTTGTCCTGCCC
>JALPCC010000074.1:0-76422 GCA_026538405.1 Cryptococcus sp. GC_Crypt_2 | reverse complement strand
ACCTCTGCCTTCGCCTTCATTTAGTCCTCCAAAGACGATCTTGCCTCGTTCTCAACCTCCTCGACCTACCGCCGCCCACTCTACACCTGTCTTACCGACAAAGACATCTATCGCAATGTCACATACAGCTAGTATGCCTGCGTATTCCCAACCTCCCTCGACAGCTTCAACTGCATCCTCATCCTCATCGTTCAGGCCCGCCATCACTCCTTCAACTTCGAATGTATTCACTGCATCTCAAACGAGGAGTCCACCTCAATATGGGAAAGTGAGGAGTTTGACAACTAGTTCCGCATCTAGTTCCAGTGCAGGTACAACCACTGGAGGACTTCACCCCAGTACAGGCGGTTCAGGTACGAGTATCCCCGCCATAGTACCACAAACGGGGGCTAGTAAGATGGCAGCTGCTGCGAAAAGGGGAGCAACGGGCTTAGATGGGATCCCACGGCCAAGAAGGGGCAGTCAGGCAGTACCTATAGAGGAAGAAGATCATCCGTTGTCTGAAAAGTGTCTACAAGCAAGGTGGGCTTTGCACGCTTATATCCAGGCATACAGCTGACCATCAGGGATTATCAAACCCTACACACTCTTTCCCACCTCTTTCATCTGCCATCGAGATGGAAGCTCATACGGCCCCTAGGACAAGGAGCATACGGTCTGGTGATATCAGTGCAGGATACTCTGAGCGGTGAACCGGTAGCAGTCAAGTGTATCACGAGGGTGTTCGATAAGGTCATATTGGCAAGGAGGGCGCTGAGGGAGATTACATTGTTAAGGCATTTTGGGGAACATGACAATCTTACTGGGTAGGTCTTCCATAAATCAAAGCACAAGCAAGCACGATCTGATCAGACAGACTGATAGATTTGGATAATGTCTGGCATGGTTACAACGAGATGTAAGCTGGTCCTTCCCAAACTTCAGGCAACCGCTGACAAGATAGATATCTGTATATGGAGGTGAGTTTACGCGGACGCGCATTGAGCGATTACTGACCCCGCCTCTCTTAGCCAATGGAAGGTGAGCTCAACTGGATTAGTGAGAGGGTCGCAGCTGACAACCAGCCGACCTGCATCAGATTGTCCGTTCTGGCCAAGCTTTATCGAACACCCATATTCAATTCTTCCTGTACCAACTCCTCAGAGGAATGAAGGTGAGTCTGCCTTATCACAACGCCCGAAGGCTAATGAGGAGTATATACACTCGGCAAATGTCATTCACCGAGATCTCAAACCTGGTAATCTACTTGTCAACTCGGATTGTGAGCTCAAGATCTGTGATTTCGGGTTGGCAAGAGGATTCAAGCCTGTCGTGGGTGAGGCGGATCAGAATGATCCAAGATTGACTGAATGTACGTCAAGTATCAAAAGAAATGGTAGGCTGATGGAAAGACGTGGCTACGAGATGGTACCGTGCTCCTGAAATCATGATGTCGAACAGGCGGTATACTACTGCTAGTGAGTCCCCTCCACATGTAGCTAGCAAAACTGATCTTCAGTTGACGTTTGGTCGATTGGATGTATTCTTGGTGAATTGTTAGGTGGTGGACCAATGTTCAAGGGCAAAGAGTAAGTCAGAAGCCAACGCACGATGGCATGGGCAGACGCTTACCTGCAGCTACGTCGAGCAATTGAATCTGATCTTGGAGATGGTGGGGACGCCGAGTGAAGAGACACTGGCGTCAATGGGGAGCGAAAAGGCTTGCGCTTATATGCGTACTCTACCTTCTCATCCGCCCAAGGACCTCGCCACTGTCCTACCGGATGCCGATCCCCTCGCACTCGACCTTGTCCGACAACTACTCTCCTTCTCGCCCGACTCGCGTATCGATGTCGTTCAAGCTCTCTCCCATCCGTATGTCGCGTTTCACCACGATGAAGCGGATGAACCGTCCTGTCCCAAAGTATTCGATAAATGGGAACAAGTTGAAGGTCTCGAAACCCTAGAAGAACTCCGGGAAGCTATAAGTCGAGAAATCGAGGAGTTCAGAGCAGAAGTTAGGAATGTTGAAATCTGGTCTAGCTCGGATGAAGAGGTTGACGACGATCAAGAGATTCTGGAGGAGGAAGAGGATGAAGAAGCGGATACGACAATCACTTCGAGCCCCTTCAATACCTCGGTACCTATTGTCCCCGGACCATCTACATCACCTATTGTCCAACAACGTGACCTTGGTCTTGGCACGTCACCCAAGACTACTACATCAACACACATGCTACCGTCAATGTCACGTACAAGATCCCGAGGAAGAGGTAGTTTACCACCGTCTCCGGCAATGGACGAGACTACATTCTCTTACACGAATGGAATGGCCATTTCAAGGACTTCATCACGTCGTACATCAGGTCATAGCATGTCTGGACGTCGACCTGCAAGTTTCCTATTTTCACCTTTTGGAAATGGAATGACTCCACTCGCATCAATGATCTCATCACAATCCCAAGGCCCTTCTACCAGTACCAATACCAATACTTTGAACGCAACTGCCAACCCACCCACGCATGGACATGGACACTCACACTCGGCTTCAGTCGATTTCTATACGTATAATGGCCGAAGGTCTCGTGCGCCCTCCACAACCGGCGGAGCAGATTACTCACTTCGACCACTTATTCGACAACTCTCCACAGTTGGAATGGGAGTCGGTGGAGATGATGGTGTACCCGTAGCTGGGGCTGAGAGTAGTAAAGCCGGCCTAGGGCTTGAGGGGCTACCTATGCCTACCAATCTAAATACTCGGCGTCGTCCTTCAGCAGGAGATGATGGATTACCACCTATGGGCGTTACGCCAAGTGATGCTCCTCCTTCTACTGTAGGTCCTGGTTCATATCAAGCGTGACTGGGCGAAGAGACTAATAAACAGGCACCCAAGAGCTTTGGTTCAGACCAGAAACCTTCAGGTCCACCATCGCCTAGATGAAATACCCAACTCGAAAATGTCATTTCCCAATTCAAATCCAATTGTCCCGATCTCCATGTCAGGTTTACATAATTACAAGTACTTTTCGCTAGCATATACCTACCAAACAATTGCATCTTTTACACTTCAGTCCTGTGCAGTTTCCAGGATAAAGGAAGGATATTGGTTTCATATGTAACACCTAGAAAACAGGTTCACGTAAACGATTATTTGGCATCTCTTGCCCTCTTCCCCTAACTTCGCCGTCAAGCACTTCTAGGCCCAAAGATCTACTGACTAGCCCAAAATTCTACTCGATATATCGACCTCAACCGGATTAGGCTTCCACTTCGGTTTTTTCGCCAGCACCCTCTCCTTCGCCAGTACCGTTGACAGCGGGATCAGCTTCTTTTTGCTCTGGCTCGGCTCCTTCTGCTGCGGTTTCCTTTGATGCCTCTCCGTTTCCATTACCGTTTCCATTGGCACCCTCGGTCTTGCTTGGGTCAACAATGTTGGACCACTAAGGAATTAGCTCGGATTCTCTTCGTGGATGACGACACTCACATCAGTCATCAATTTGTTGGCTCGGTCGGTGATCTTGAACTCGTCATTTCGGGCAATGTTGGTCAAAGCACCAATCTTCTTCATAACTGAGTGTCAGCACTAGCCTCGATAAATCACAAATTTCGACTAACCCTTGCCGATCTTTGAGTAAAGTAAAGCATCAATGGTGATATTCTTGTAATCTTCAATGGTTTTGAACAAGGTATCGTAGGTTGGCATTTCCTACAAAATCAGCCTAAGTCCAATGGGAATGTCATCCACCCACATCAGCGGTAGGTGGGGCCTTGCCGAGGAACGCCCTCTGTAGCTTATGACGCCAATCCTTGACCTTGACGCATTCTGGATCGCTCGATAGAGGGTCTGTTGACTGTCAGCAACAAGCTTCAAGCGGTCTTTGGCGACTCACCATCATCTGCAGGAGCGGCTTCAGCCTTGGCAGCAGGTTTCTTGGTTTTGTCGGCCTTGGCCTTGGAGGCCTTAGGTGCGGGTGCATCCTCCTCGTCCTCGACTTCGGCCTGGCTGTCAGCGTCCTTCAAGTGTATCGTTCGGGACGACAGGGGTAGGAAAGAGGGATGCGAAATTTCCAGCAATTCCAGCAATTCGATTTCGACCTCATTTCCCCCTCTCTCTCTCTCTCTGCAGATTATTCCCTCGACCTCGACAACAGATCTTCCTGATTCCTCTTCTCCTGACTCGCAACGACCCAGAGCAATAGTAAAAACTCACCTTCGAGACCTTTGCCTTTTTCTTGCTCTTCTCCTTGGTAGCCTTCTTCCTCTTGGAAGTACTGACATCCGCCTCCTCCTCGTCATCATCCTCAAGCTCGTCAACTTGGTTGGCGGCATCCTCCTTCTCTTTCCTGACATCCCGCTGCTCGACATCCCATTCCGTAGGGTCTTGGGCAATTTCATATCCCCTTTGTAGGTCTCCTGCACGACGATGCTTGGAAGCGAGGAAATCAGAGATGGCCTTGGGTGATAAAAGTTCGATATCGCGACTGTGGATCCACGAGCTAAGCATTAGTCAAGTCGAATTCGATATCTGGGAATGACTTACAAATCACCAACGGGGAAAAATTCGACGACGTGCAGGTTCTTTGTTGCTGTGGTACCCGATGGACGTCCGGTATTGGGACGAGCAGCCTTGACGGTTGAAGGGACCTCTTCGGGGTTGGCAATCTGTATATCAGCATCTGCTCGATCATGACAGATTCGGTAAATTTACACGTGCGGCTATACAATCAGCATACAACCTAACGCCTTACGAACGAGTAACTCACGCCATTGGGGGAAACCCTTGAGTCGGGCTAAAACGATATCGCCCTCCTTGAACGATTTTGGCTCTCCATTTCCAGTCGCCTTCTTGGTAGCTCCGCTAGCGGTCGTCTTCTTGGGTCCAGTTGAAGCTCGAGCGATCTTCTTCTTGGGGTTGACTGCCGCGGCGGCTACAGTCGAAGAGGGTCTCGTCCTGGATGATGCGGGTTTGGTCTCGGACGCCTCTGCCACCTGTGGCGCGTCGGAGGGCGCGGCAACGTCTTCCGATGACATCGAGTATGGACTGACAGGTCAGCGAGATCTTCGTCGCGTACATCAAGGAAACTGACGCGTGAAAGAAATAGGGTCGTGTAGTTGATGAGGTTAATGAAGTGAGTGAACTGAGCGTGTCAGCTCCGCGCGTACCAGGATGTAGCCGTGTACCTACTCTGTATACTACTCTGACCAGACTATTGCCAGCTCTATTTGATAGCTGCTGCTGATGGTGTTATCTATAGGAGTGTAGTAGTAGAGTAGTGCAGTAATGGACATCAGAGTAGGCTGTCTAGACCATGTGTAGTAGTTCAGGGTCCGTTAAGCTATTTCGGCAATTTCCGAGTGTGGCACTTTGTATACCGGCTTCACTCGACCGATCTATATCTCATTACGAGTACTGTTACACCTTTGTACACTATAGTAGTACATACATATCAGTAATGCGCTCAACAGTATTAGCATTAGCATCAGCAGCTTTGCTATCATCGACATCACTTGGATTCAAGCAAACTTCCCCGTTATTGGTATGGTCATCGGAGCCGTGAGTACAAGGCAATAGTGTCGAGAGGGATTCGCTAATGAAACAGAAATGCAGCATTGACAGATGCCGCTGAGGAGATCAACTCGGGTGTAATCGGAGCTGAGGAGGTTCACGGCACGATCCATGGCTTAGGATGTGAATGGGAGACATTGATGGTCGTGCACGTTGACGGAGTGAGTCGCTTGTTCCAGCTAGCGGGAGGCGTTGAGGGTGTCTCTCGCGTTGTCCAAGCAGTCATCGGCCATATCAAACAGTGATCATGGCTGACATATAGTTACACAACTCCCACCTCGCATCTCGCTCCCTTCCTTACACCCAAAAAGCGGATCTATCCATTCCATACTTACTGCGTCCGACTCCAGAGTCACTCGATAGCGCCGTTAATGCCTGGGCTCAACTTTGCGGTGCAGAGGTTGTCAGCGATGTGACTGATGAAATGAGCGGCAAGACCGTGGTCTTACTTGAAGTCTCCAAGGATCACGGTACGTTCCAACCATGCTGTGATGAAGAAGGCTGACTCGCAGACCTCTCCACCATTCCCGTCCCGAAATCTCCCCACATGATGCTTTTGACCGGTACCCATCCTATCGATAAACGTCAAGAACGTCCCTTCCCCCAGCGACCCACCTCCTCATCATCCGCATCCCGCCCTTCATCCTCCTCTTCGGGCCGATCCAACTCGACCATCCCAACGGGTGGACCTCTGCTTGATCGAGTCCAGATTCTTACTACACCCATCATTACCGGTGTATTGATCACTTTCTTGATCTTCTTACCTATCATTGGATTTGGAATCTGGTCATTGGCTGGCATTCAGGTCCCACCTAGAATGATGGAGATTAGCAAAGGTATGATTGTCAGTAAGGACAAAAAGGACAAGTAGAGGTTTGTAGTCATGACATGCACGAGTGTTTCATCTGCTTGCCATGGGTCAAAGTGGCAGACGCACGCGTAGCGCTCGTGGTTCAGCTTCGGTGAACAGTGCACGACGCTGAAGCGAGCCGCGGTAAGCTTCCTTTAAACAGAATGATGCCAGTGCATGATATTATACAATAAATCTACTTTCGGATAAGCAGGTAGATGTTTTCGCCAACGACCAACTTTGACAAATGTCGATACGAACCCCTTAGAGCCATCAACAGACCTCCATATGAGAAGTATGCCGTCCTGAAGATCAGTTTTGGTCGTGGACGATTGCTATAACTCACGTTGCGCTATCTCCCCCTAGCGAATCATCAAATTTGTACACCTACCTCATCAGCTCACTCCTATCTCTCAAATTCATAGAGAGCTTCCTTACCTTTCCATACATGACATATTCGTAATCAGCGGCTAATCCCTGATCTTCACTTCTCCATAATTCCCTCTTGACTTTCTTTGGTGCATCCTCATCTTCTTCTTCCCCATTAACATCAAGTTCCTCTTGTACTAATGATTTTGCGAGAGCTAATGTGAAGGTCTCTTCTGGTGCAAGGGCATATAGTTCTGGTGCAATGTCCAAGGTGAGTTCGGAATTCGTGTTATGAGATGTTGCTTGTATACGAGATACTGCTATATTAGCCCCTTGGCATCTCAGCTTGTTCAGCAAAGACTGACCTCGGTCGAACTTCTTTCCGTCTTTATCTACTGTCTGATGGTCAGCTTTGTGTATTGGGTGACATTGAAGGTTTTGGGCTTACATTGACGTGAAATCGGTCCTCGAAAACTACATTCGTGTCGCTCATCTCGTAATTATTCCTAGTGTATCGGGTGACTAGTGTTTCTCTATTGGTCTATCCGATTAAAGGGTCGTTTTCGAGGTGCTGTGGTGATGGATGACGGGTATATGTTAGTTAATCCGGGGTATATGTGTGTCTGTGCAGTGCAGCGTAGAAATCTCTGCTCTACTGATGTTAAGCTGAAACTTGTTGTATCCCCCCATTTATTACCGATAACTATGCAAGTGGAATTGGAATTATTTGCCATCATAAAAAGTACATTCCATAATCTAATCTAACCAGTCAAGCATCAGCGATCAGCCTCACAACCTACCACGCACTTTCAAAGTACAAGTCAACACATCGATCGATTCTCAGTATTCTCGATCGAGCCCAAAACCCTATACACGGCCACATAACCAATTTAACAGACCAGATAATCAAGCATGTCGCACGCCGACCATTCCCGTGATCCATGGTAAGCCCCTTAATTCACATCCTTACAGTACTGACTTCTAGCCCATACGTTATCCTAAATGATTTCGGAGGAGCATTCGCAATGGGAGCAATAGGAGGTGGAATATGGCACGGAATTAAAGGAGCTCGTAATTCCCCTCGAGGCGAACGATTAGTCGGATCTCTGAGTGCAATCAAAGCTCGTGCGCCTGTTTTAGGAGGAAATTTCGGTGTTTGGGGAGGATTGTTTTCAAGTTACGATTGTGCTGTTAAAGGATATCGACAGAAGGAAGATCCTTGGAATGCTATTACTGCCGGGTTCATGACGGGTGGAACTTTGGCTTTCAGGTGTAAGTCTACATTTCACGTTTGGATTTGGGCCTCTGTATTGGATGGGCCTCACAATGGGCACAAAGCAGCCTCACCGACGGAACGCGCAGGGATCGCGGAGGGATATACGGATGGGCATCTCCTAACGTTAAAGAGGCATATCGCTGACTGATAGCCGGACCAAGATCAGCGTTAGGATCAGCAATTGGATGTGGTATTCTCTTAGGTGTATTCGAGGGTATGTCCCTTTCACACCCAGGTTGCATTTGAGTTGATCTGATAATATAGGTGTCGGTGTTTTGATGAGCCGGATGATGGCTCAGCCAGTACCACAATTACAAGGTAAGCTTTCTCCCTTCTCGGTCATCGAGCAATAAGCTAAACATCAGTACCCGAGCAAGCACCAGCTGCTGGGGCTGCTATTCCTGCATAGACGTTGGAGATTTATCACATCAACACAGTCACCATTTTGGACCCATTGCACCTCTCTATGTATCTCTTATATCATTGCGATCGATGCTCGGTGCGAACCTGGATTTGAGTCCTATCTTCGGTTTGCAGTGAACACTCAACTTTTCTAAGCGTGTGCGACTGCGATGTGAATGTTCCAGCTGTCTTTCAAGCCGTAGCAAATAGGGTTCCGTAGGCGACTGACTTCTTGAGTTATGCCACTTTGCACTCGACTCAAGATGCAAGACATACACACCTTGTCCCTCTCCTTTGACTCCATCTCCTAATCATGTATATTCGTCTGTAAGCTGTACCATCACATCCCGACTCATCAATAATGTCAACAACAACGACCAACCCTTCGCATATGCTAATGAACCGTAACCCACCTCTACCTGCCCACCCACAATTATTCCCTCAATCCACCTCAAGGCAATCAGCTTCGAATCACTCGCGTCAACTCTCTGCCCCAGTCACGCCCAGTGAGGCTGTTTATCTCTATCCCGTACCCGAGACTGTTGTTCTCACGGATCGCGTTTCACAAGAGTTGGAGGTGGAGCATAGAGATGACGAGGAGGAAGTAGTTGTTCATCCCACATTTGCTAGGGATAGTGCTTTCAGGGGGAAGGTAAAGGTCGTGGTGGGTAGAAACGAATTTTGGTGTCATAAAGAAATTTTATGGTTCGCTAGTCCGTTCTTCCACGGCCTGCTACAAGGGAGGTACGTCCTCTATTCGTGTCACAGGAAGAATGATTGATGAGTAGTTGGGCGGAGAATATCCAGCATATCTCGGCACCAACCTCGAGCCGACGTTCACCCTCCCCTACCGAGACAGAGACAGAGACCGATACCACCAATGATCATGTTTCGAGTACCGAGGAGCGACCAGACTCGATCACAGAGCAAGACGAGATCGCGTCAGAGCCCAGTACAGGCGCACAAAGCCGTAAGGGTAGTGTATACCTTGATGCGATTTCCGAGCCATTGGATGAACAGCCATCAATTGCCGAAGTCATGCGGGAATTACGAGAAATGCCAGACATCAGCCACGAGCAAGGTCAAGATCAAGCTGAAGTGATGGTCACCGATACCGTTGCCCTCGAGGTCGGAACGACCCCTTCCCCTGTAGTCAATCTACCTCCTTCCGCTCGTAGAACTCGACCTTTACGCCATTCATTTTCATCCTCCACTATCCCCTCAAATACTGTCCGACCAGCTTATCGATTTAACGAGGACGTGGAAGCTGTAGTAGAGCTACATGAGGAATCAGCAGCTGCCTTCCAGGATTTCTTATTCTGGGCTTACCCCCACCTAGACTGTAGGGTATCATGGACCAATGTCGAAGCTGTCAGTACATCCTTTGGCGAATGATGTGGTGGTGCTGATGTATAGCTGGTAGCTCTGTCGACCAAGTTGCTGGTTCCTGCACTACAGAGTATATGCTACAATTTCCTACTCTCGCATGCGTCTGGGAAACCGATTGTAGCACTAGCTCTGGCTGAGGAGTATGGTCATGCGGATCTATACAGGGAGGCTAGCCGATTCGTACTCGACCAGCGTGAGCCGTCCTTTTTCTTAAGGGTGAGGTAATCACTAACAGACAGCGGCATGGGACAGGGAGGAGATGGAGATCCTCAGCTCTGAAACACAGTTGAAGCTGTCACACAGGTCAGCCCGCTGTCCAACCCGGCGCTCATAAGCTGATTCGTAGGAGAAATTGGTTCCTCGAGCGATTGCTCAAGCTGGGATCCATCGATGTCAAAAAGGCATATCAATGTGTGAGTCTCGTCCGCTCATTACCAAACACCACGAGACCTGACATGCAGCGAGCCGACTGCCCAGATCCTATCAGGTGTCAAGTCCTAGTCCACGACAAATGGCATCAAGCGAACCTTGATGTATGCCGATACGGCCCTCCCCAACCTTCTGTCGCTTTTCGATGTATCAGGCAACTTGAGACTTCACCAACTAATCCTAGCTTGGTCATGCCTCATCCGCTTTGTCAGATTGCGGCAAAATCGTGGGTCAAAAACTGTATGTTCCTCTACGGTATGAGCACGATCGAAGACTGATGATTAGTGTATGACAGGATGTTTCAGTTCAGATTGATCAATTCTCCGCTGAGCCCTGGGACTGAAAAGGTAGGTGATGCTACAGCACGGTGTCCGGGGGATAGTGCTGACTGAGTAGTACTGGCTTGCCATCACTCTCAATTGATGATGTATGACTTTCTATGTGAAACCCGACGAACCTCTACGATATCTTTGAACGGTTGTATCTATTCGTACTCCCTTGTAGAGTAATCACCATGACTCATGCTATGCTCGATGCATTGCCCATCACTGTTATAGGCACAAAGATCGCAGATCTGCCGGCGGCAATTGCTTGGACTGCATCTTGGCTGAATCCTGTAATTCCATAGCTCGCTTGTTACGGAAACGGCTGCGGTTGCGGATCTCCGTCCACGTTCTGTCCCGTAGTATAATATGGTTAGGATTGATTTTCTCAGTCGGTGACTTCCCTTGCGGCCGAATAGGTATCTTGGCGATCTTTGGTCTATCAGATGGGCCCGTCAACCTCTAGCTCAGGCCTGGACTAGCCTGTGAAGCTTCTCTTTTGTGGCTATTAGACTACATCTTGAGTACTTTATTAGCGATGCTCCATAAAGGAATGATCGCTACGTTGTGATTCCCATGAGCAGCTTCAAAAGGCAAAGATAAGAGAAAATGCAATTCCCGATTGGCTAGGCACGTTCGTGAATAAATGGCTTTAAAGGGTAGAATTAGAATTAGAAAGGGTAAACGCTGTTGTCTTTAAGCGGGTCGGATTCAATGCGGGTGGCTTTAATCAAGGGGGTTGAGGAGAGGGAGAGGGAGAGGAATGGGCAAGGAAAGAGTTGTGATCGCGTCACCGATTTGAATATGAGATAATACCAGTAGCACAGTAGAATCTTAGTACAGTAGTAGATACCAAGAACAGCAACCAGCGAAGCAAGATCCCATACAACGGCCGATATACACAGGAACGGGACGTTGTCAGATACGCAATTTTGATCAATAGTGTTACTAGCATCTATCCATTACTGCGATCGTAGTAGCGTAATTTAATCCATACCATCACGATTGTATAGCATCGCAACGATTTTCATCATCAGAACATTATAACCATTCTGCACTCAAGGCCGGAAATAAGGGTCACACACTCCACCAACGGCTCATCACTACCCTTCCTTTGAAACCGCATTCAACCAACCTCGACTCCTTTGAGGCAACAATGCCGCGACCTTCGGCCCCTTGGGCCTCTTTTCACGCTGGTTCAAGCTCGTCATCCCGTCCGTCGTCTCGAGCCTCATCACCAACGCGAGGTCTCTCGTCACGAAACGATGCAGTTGCTACACCTTCGTTCGAACGATTAGATGATTATTTTGCTTCACATTCAGTCGCTTCGTCAACAGCTGCGACACCTGCTACGCCATATAACGATATGTGGGGCGCA
This sequence comes from Cryptococcus sp. GC_Crypt_2, assembly GCA_026538405.1. Classification (NCBI taxonomy): domain Eukaryota; kingdom Fungi; phylum Basidiomycota; class Tremellomycetes; order Tremellales; family Cryptococcaceae; genus Cryptococcus; species Cryptococcus sp. GC_Crypt_2. The sequence continues at coordinate 64,461 of JALPCC010000074.1, read as the reverse complement.
CAGACTCCAGGTGTACATGGACCAGTGGATATTGTTTTGGATTCGGATCATTTGGTATTGCGGGGCTATGGTTCTGAATTCAACTCTGCCTATCTCAGTGGAAGGGTCGAGCTGTACTTGTCGGAATCGACCAATATCAAAGAGATCAACATGACTTTGGTAGGCAAGGCCAGGGTTCAGTTTCACGATAGTACTGGGTGAGTCACAACCTCAGGAGAAAGAGGTGGAGCTGACGTTCAGAACGACATCCCGAGGTCACCATCACACCCATACTGTCATGACCCATGATTGGTCTTTTTTGCAAGGCGACAAACGACATAATCATACACTCAAAGCCGGCCATCATCAATTCCCGTTCTCACTCATGCTCGATGGAAACTTACCATCGACCATCAATACCTACAATGGAGAAGCCAATATCAGCTACAAGCTTCGAGCCAATGTCGTCCGATCGGGTTTCTCGTCCAACTTCCATACCTCCAGAACCTTCACTCTACACAGAACATATATGAACGAAGCTCTCGAATTCAATCAAACGCTCGAAATCGAAAACACCTGGCCTGGAAAAGTCATGTACTCTCTCACTCTACCTTTCAAGGCGTATGCCGCCGGAGATGAAATCCCAGTCATGCTCAAGTTTATGCCCCTAGCAAAGGGTGTCAGGGTAATGACGGTTCAATCAGTCTTGAAAGAGTATACTTTGGTCCACACCAAACACTCTCAACATTCGGATCAACGAGTCGCAGCGAGTATCAAGCATGAATTGAGGAATGGCAGAGCATATATAGTTCCGGAAACAACTGCTAGGACACCAGGTCGACCTGCCATGCCTGCCGCTGGCACTAGTGCTAGTACCATCCCGAGCAGTGCTGCAAGTACCAACCCTAGTACCGCCAACTCTCGAGTCCCGAGTCCTTCGCAAACACCTGTACCTGGACGTGGATCTTCAGAGAGGCCTCCCGACAGCTACTTCCCCTCGCAAACCGATGGTGCTGGACCATCCTCTGGTGCTTCGGTAGCAGCCTCGGATGATGAGGATGTCAATATCGGTGACGACGAGATCAATTGCGCCATCACTATTCCCATTCCGGCATACACGACACCATCGCACACTATCCATCCATTATTCGTCACCCATAAAATCAAGTGGTCTTGCTCGATTTCAAATGCGGATGGACACGTTTCCGAACTTCGATGTGCCTTGCCGATCATCATTCTCAACCATTCTCAGCTAGAAGAAGCTAGGTCAGCTAGTGCCGCCACCCGAAACCTTCTCTTTGGTAATGGCAATGCAGATGAAACTCAAGCTGTCGATCTACCAAGCTACAACAATCACGTCTACGACCGAGTCGCAGTCGCTGATTCTGGACAGACATCTGGCTTCCGATCAACACACGCTACCCCTCTACATTCTCCCAGTTCCCCTACACCCCCTGCATCGACTCATCATTCACGACCGAGCTCGCCTACTCGTCGTCAGTCGGCTCCTGATAGTGGTCTAGCTGCACCTGGTGCTGCTGAAGTCCCACCTCGACGTCAACTCACTTCATGGGATGATTCGGAATTACTAGCTTCCCTAGGTGGATTACGGATCCCATCATCCCACAATTCTTCACCGCATGATACACCTCCCGACTCGCGATCGCCAAGTCGACCACTGAGTAGGCGGAACTCTCGATCAGGTCGATCATCAAGGATCAATTCGCATCACGGCTCTCGAGCTGGATCAAGAGCTTCGTCTCCCGAAAGACACGATCGATCAGATATGGCAGATAGACGAGTATCGTCTTTCACTGGTCTACTTCATCTTGGTCAATCCCTCAAACATAGGGCTCATTTACCTACTAAACCGATCTTGAGGACTGGCAGTCATTTTTCACCTCACGACGAGATGGCTAGGACAGCATCAGCCTCCAATATAGGAAGTGGGAACCATGTTCGAATTGGTCCCACCACATTACACAATACAGGAGATGAGGACGAGGGAGAGGATCAAGCAGACCCGATCTCGAGAGTACCTTCATACAACATCGCTTCGAGGGGATGGCTAGGTGGAGGGATTACACCACTGGATGTGAATTTGCCCACGTATGATGCGTCCGAAACTAGGGCCAAGACGGAGGTGGAAAGGGCCAGGAACCCGGATGGAGGGTTGATCAGGCCGAAAAGTGATACTGCTCTAGTCGATCTTGGTCGGGCTGATCGAGACGAAGAGATGTAGTCACCGGTACTTCTGGGGGATGAATAGAATAAAAATGTAATACTACAAACTCATATATACACACGCATAAACATACATAGTCTCACATGCAACTTTTCAGTTTCTTCACATCGCAACATTGCTCGATGCGTTTGCTGGAACATGATTAAAGCAAGATATGCAGAGTTTGCATCGTTTCTATGTATACGATACAGATTAGCATGCGAGTCGTGCGGTGCGATGATGATGTGATGTTGTGGGTTGTGATGGTTGAATGCAGGTGTAAAAACACTATGATACAAGTACAGATTGCTCTGGTCGATGGTCCTCGTATTCCTTGCCGTTGGGAACCATACTGAATTCGCCTAGATCCGGCATTGAAATCGGGCCGGGTTGATAGCAATTCGTCCTCATGACATCCAACTGGGTTCGACGTATCATGATCTGTGAGGTCGTAATCGGGTATTAAATGATATGGATCGATGGTTACAAGGGAAAATACGGTCAAGTAATTGGAGATGTGTGATGTCGATAAATCGAAAGCGGTCCGTGAGCACGTAAAAACAGTATATAGATGAAACCAAAAATTACGTGTGCAAAGGAATAGTATCGCCAATATGACCATGGGAAGAGAGTCCCCTTGACACCTGTCAACTCGAGTTTATCGGGTCGGTCAATAGCCTGGAAGTCAGTATGGCAACTGTATGAGTACCTTCGAGAGACTCACCTCATTCTTGATCTTGGTCAAAGCAGCGACACGATCAGTCAAGACGGCTTTGACTCCCCAACTGATTGCAACCTTCATTTCGGCCTCATCATTGACTGTCCAAACGCAGATATCCTTTCCTGCCTCTTTACATTCCTGCAAGAATGCTTGCCCTTCGGGACCCATGAGAAGTGGGAAACAAATTGAGAATCCATCACAGTGGTCCCAGAAGAATTTGCGGACAATCGAGGGGGAGAAACCGATGTGGAATCGTTTGAGAAGGGGGAGGTGTTGATATGCTGATTTCAGAAAGAGGGGATGCCATAGACCGAGTATAAGTCGAGGAGCCAGCTCGGTCTCCCAGTCCTGGTGAAGGGCGATGATACGGGCCATCTCCGGCTGCATGTTAGCTCAGTCAAATATACTACACATGCTGAACGTACAAAAAGCTTCTCGGGGTCATTCTGGATCTTACAGTCGATCTATTCGTCAGTACACGCTATGCTAGCATACGGACGAGCTCACATTAAGGGACACATGCCTGTTCTCGTCTTCCATGAGAAGAGCTATCAATTCTTCAAATTGAGGAATAGGTTGGATAGGTTCCTTGGTGGTTCGAACGTTTCTGCAGGTTAGCCGAATAACGATATCCCAGATTAGATAAGATTAGCTTACTCGACAACACCTTTCCATGGCTGCGTCCTGATCGTTCCAGTACCAGTGGTAGTCCTGTCAAGAGTGGGGTCGTGGAACATGAGTACCACTCCATCCGATGTAGAGTGTACATCTGGGATAAGCTTGGGCCCAAGAGGTAAGAGGTGATTGGCGACTCACCGCTTTCTATCCCGTCGCAGCCTTCTTTGATAGCTGCTCTGAAGCTCGCCAGGCTGTCCATGAGCTGGTTAGTCACAACATTCATAGAATGAGGCTCACGTATTCTCCGGCAGGTTGGCAGAAGCGCCTCGATGTCCCCAGACTTCCACATCTTTGGGTGCTCTGGCAAATATTTGTTTGGTAGTAGGCATGATTTATGATTTATTTCGTATTAATTTTCGTTCGCTTGCTTGATATTTCGATGATGGTGATGATACAATGATGCGATAAAGTGAACAAATGGGAGCTAGCTATATCATGTCCGAGACAGGGGTGGTTTGAGGTGGATCGCCAGGCGACAATGGGTAAGATATGTTTGTGTCAAAGGTTTTGATTTCCTCGGTTCAGTCAATGGAAGAAACGTGCTTGCGAGGGGTCACGTCATACTCCTTTCCGAGGTTATTATTGCCGAAGGGCGACGAGTGAAGAGCGAGCTACAAGGCTGTGTTCTTTTAGATTCTGGGGTAGAGAGAGAAGAAGCAAGAAGATGTATGCATCACGGATATTACGCATATTGTTCTACGTGATTATATATACCAATCGTATTCCCTAAATACCCATACCAGACCTCAATGCATCTACCAAAGGCCAATTGGATCCAGTCCAATCACCATCCATACTGAACATGTTGCAACCTCGCAAGCCGGATTGACGGGCGAATTGGGCTTTCATTGATAGCGAGTCCGGATCGTCGTATGTGACGACCTGGCCAGTGTAGGATGATCGGATCCATGGCTACGCTGTTAGTGCGAGATACAAAACTGAGAGAAGGATATGACTAACGGTACTGGAACAAGCATCCCATTCTCGATAGAATCCACCTGCACCGATGAACTTGCCTGAACCGTCCAAGGCCAGAGCGCCCTGCTTGACGAGATCTGCGAATCCAATCTGACCATTGTCATCGCCACCACCGCCATTCTTGACGGTGACCAGTCCACTCTGTCGCTTATCAAGCGCGGAAGTTAGGTTGGCGACTTCGTCAGACGAGGGAGGAATGTAGTCTCGCTGTCTGAGTCGAGATGCCCAAGATTTCTGGAGGTAGCCGTAGGCCGGTACACCCAAGGTGATTTTGCTGGCGGGCATACCTGCTGCTGTCCATGAAGCGACCGAGGCGTACGCATTAGCAAGAGGTTGAGTCGAGTTTCCGCAGGCGTCCGACAATGGTGCGTTGGGTCCTGGATTGTCGCTCGCTGTCATGTCAGTTTATACCTTACGCTCATATCATGACTTACATCCCCAGATGTCGTAATTCATGACAAGTATCCAGTCAATGACGGCAGCGAATCCGCTAACATCGCTGAGAGGTCGACCATTGGCTCCTGCGAATGGCCAGACCTGGGTGGCGAGGGTGATGATAGCCTCGCTAGGTAGAGCAGCTCGCAGTTCGGTCAAGTAGAGCAAGAAATTGGCGGAATCAGCGGAAGAGATGGCGTTGCCACCTGCACCTTGGGCATTGGGGTATTCCCAGTCGATATCGATTCCGTCTAATCCATAAGACCAGTATGCTTGAACACAATTGTTGACGAAATTGGTTCGTTTGGCCGGATCAGCGACAAGGGTGGAAAAGTATTTAGAACCCGTCCATCCACCGATAGACAACTTGACTCGTTTCCCATTCTTGTGAGCACCCGCTGCAAGACGTAAGAGGAGATCGGAAGAATCGGATTGAGTGAATTCAAGTCGACCATCAGCGGTAGGTAGTGCGAAAGCGAAATCGACAACGTCGAATTTAGACCAATCGACAGACTCGGGTGGGAGGGTCCAAGCTGACCAATCGGGGTAGTAGCCAGCCATGATTGTCCTAGGGACGTTCGGCAGTCTAGTGCTGGAGGGAGCGGCGGAGGAAGAAGCAGAAGTTGAGGATGGGAGTAATGAAGAAGATGCGGCAGCAGAAGAAGTGACGGCAGTCTCGTTCCACATGCTCGACGTGGATGGCTCGGCCGAGGCAGAAGAGCTGACGAATGATGCACTCGAGGTAGTATTGACGCTAATGGTGCTCGACTGGGGCGCATCGGAAGCGCTAGTCGTTGTCACCTGGGCAGATGTTGTCTCTGACGCAGAAGCGGATGAGCTGGCGATGCTTGAAGTAGGGGCAGAAGCTTCGGTTAGGGATTCGGAGTATGAGGATGAGGATGAAGCATCGGAAGCGGACTCGGAGAGAGCAGAGGACGAGACAGTCGCACCAGAAGCCGAGGCGGAAGAGTAGCCTGAGTCGGTGACTGAGGCAGAGATAGCCGAGGAGGAATCGGCAGCCGAAGCAGAGGCCGAGTCGGACATGCTGGGTGAAGCGGTAGCACTAGCCCAGTCGGACGAGTATGACTCGCTGGCCCAGGAGGAGGTTGAGGACGCGATGCTGCTGAGCCAGTCGGAACCGGAGGCGGAGGCCGACACTTTGGGGACCTCGCTGGAGTAGCTCATAGATTCGGTCGGAGCGGCGGAAGTTGCCTCCCAATAGCTGACGGAAGCGGAGTCGGAAGCACTTGCAGATCCAGATTCCGATACAGAGGTGACACTCTCGCTCGCGCTTTGGGTTGGGTCGAATGGGACCTGCCCAGTCGGGGTATGAGGGACCCAGATTGTTTGCGTACTGGTCATGTCGACGACAACAGTGGTGGTCGCGGTGATCGGTAATCCTCGCTCATCGAGAGCGACATCTAGGTGACGAGCGTTCTGGAAATGAAGCTGCTGCCTTTCCTGTCCGTGTCGCCTCAGCGGGAGATGTCGAGCGTCGGCGATAGATGTGAGGAGCGGTAGGAGCGCGGTGAGTCCCAAATGCATGTTACGAGCGGACCAGTAGGTATCGGTATATAAGGGATCGGTTGCAGATCAACTGCAGAAGGGGTAAAACGATTGATGTGCTCCCAGCGAGGGGTGTGTGATGTATCGGCCAGCGATGTTGTCGATCCAGCGACTGATTCAATCCGAAATGTCGATCCTATTCCAGCTACTCAGTAGCTTTCGTTGAACCTATTTCAGACAATTTATTATACGACGATTGTAATCCAACAACAACAGCACCGACGACGATGATACAAAAGAGCCTGTATTATTCGATGTCCGCATCAATCCCTTGTCTAGTCCAGCTGGGCAATAGGGAGTTGAAGCTATTCAAGGCGGGGGGTAAGGGTGATGATGATGATCAGAACGCCAGACTTACCACTAGAGATCCATTGAGCGGGGGTCAGAGGGAAAGTCATGAGTAACTGGCGCTAGAGGCGCTAGGGTGCGTGTGCATGGGACGAGAATGCCGAGGCTAGAGATTTCCGGAATGGTTCTTCAGACATGACTGTGAGACCTATGGATGTGTTATCTCATCTTTTGAGGACGGACTCGGCATCAGGTACCCGATTCACCGGATTAACAGGGGGGATTGGATAGGTTCACACCATTCTTCACCCTTCTCCGCCGACAACTTGATATGGGGTAGCTCATGACGACCCCCAGTCTTCTCAATCAACCATACACACCCTGGTATGCCAAGGATGTAGCTTCGAAACTCGCCGTGTCTCTGGCTATAAAGGTGCTCATTGTTCATCAGTGTCGCAACTGCTACCTCTATTGACTCTTACAACGCGGGTCTGGCTTCAGACACTGATATTCAGCTTCTTGAGCCTCCCGACACTCGTCAGACAGTATGCAGTGCACAGACCGCAACAAAGCATCGTCTCGAAATCCACCATCGTCTGGCTCCAAGAAATTCGAGAAAAGTATGATTTGCCTGGCCTTTCACTCGGAATTATTGCAGCGCCAGTTGACAATGGAGCCGAATGGAGGAGGCAGACACTGCACATGGGTCAATTGCAAAACGGAAAACCTATAGACGATCAAGTAGGTAAGGCATTGGTGACTTGCTGATCTTATAGTCGTTGTATGCTGTAGCGTCCAACTCCAAGCTCTTCGTGGCGATCTCGCTCGGCATGCTCATTGATGATGGCACGGCATTGTCCGATGGCACACTCTTCAACTACAATACCAAGATCAAGACAATTCTGCCAGATTGGGCCCTCAAGGACTCCCACACGACCGAACATGTGTCTGTACTTGACTTGCTTTGTGAGTGCCCTCTGATTGCCAGTGCCGGCTCAGCGGCTGATTTCTTCAGCGATGCGGAGTGGATTACCTAGACATGACTGGACTTTCTCGTACGTAGCCAGAACTCTCTCGCCGGCCTCGCTTCTCACGAGAGCAGTGATGGTGATCCCACGCAAATCATTCACAGCCTGAGGTATTTGAGGCCCATGACCGAATTCCGGGGGACCGCTCAGTATTGCAATTTCCATTATACGGTTTTATCCCATATAGTCGCCATCTTGTCAGGACAGCCCTACCACGAATTCGTCCAACAACGTATCCTCGATCCGCTGCACTTGAACGTCACTTTTAACCACACTCTCGCCTTCGAGTCAGGTAATAGGGTGTCACCACACTTTCGAACAGATGTTGATCCCACACGATGTCAGGAGACCTGGAGAGAGAAGAACATCATCAGTCAAAGTTGTATCGGGAAACCGGTCGCGATCTCATGGTTCATGAAAGGAGATGCCTACAGGGTGGCTGGAGTCACTGGAGCTTTAATGTCTACGAGCGATGGAGTATGTCGACCATGATGTCTAATACTAACGAAATTCAGATGACATGGATAAAGGAGCTTCTGCGCCCAAGTGTGATACCGAAATGGGTTATAGAAGAAACGCATAAACCTCTCGTCTCCTCTAATATGTTCCCCGACCTTGATCGGATGGGCTCAAGCCTTTACGGCCAGGCGCAAGCCATGTATGACTACCGTGGGTTCCAAGTGATACAGTACGTGACAACCCCTGACATGGAGACATGGACTGATGATTGTAGACACGGCGGGGTTGTGCCCGGCATCGCCACACAAATCCTACGGATACCTTCATTAGGTGTGGGTTTCATGCTCGCCATCAACGACAACGATGTCGGGCTTCGATTGATTCAAGTGATAGCCAACCGATTGTTGGACGACCTTTTCGGATACGAACCGATCGACTGGGAGGAAACAATGGTAGCGGAGCTTTTCAGGAGGGAGCCTGGAAAAGGCCCAGTGGTCTCGTCGGTTCGGCCCTCTCCTCCTTTACATACAATCGCTGGTCAATACAACCACTCGGCATATGGCCCCATAGAGATTCAAGCGGTCCTGTCGTCTTCTTCAATCCTCCCACCGCTAGCTGCCTGTAATGAACTGTCTACCCTCATTCGAGCCGCTTTACGCTCAAATAGGATCGAAGACTTGGACAGTTCACGCGATACATACTATGCTAGTCTTCCTCGACTTTGGAGTCAAGGATCAGTATTCACCCACTTTGACGGCCCAATCTTCAACGTCTCGATTATTCAGATCCAACGCAGGGAGGATAATGGGAGCCCAGTCAGTCGAGTGTGGGGTAAAGGAAGCGCCGTATTTGTCAACGGAGAGGGAGTGGGCATGTTTGAAGGGTTCTGGCGAGGGAACGAGGGAATTCAAGTAGTGGAAGAGAACGTGGAGAGCGAGGCTGAGGTCTGCTTTGACCGTGTCAGTTGAGTGAAGATTCGGGACTTTGACACTGTGATTTCGGGAGTTCGGAATTTCTTGTACCTTAATGCGATGATCGTTTTGTGCCTATTAGCCTATTGTTGACCTTTAATCCTGAATCAAGGGGCCATTCAACGCGCCGGTGAGGTCACAGTGTATCCGCGTCTGGCCAAGAAATCAGTCAACGTCGTCGAATAAGCAACGAGGCGCTTTGCATTATACTGATCAGCTTCTTCTCTCATTCATTATCTATACTCTATAATTTGAATCACACTCTCCCACTCACACAGCTCTATCACAATGGCTTCCCACGCAAACGCCGAGAGAGGTGGTACCAACAACTACACCATGATGCAGTTCTTTGAGTGAGTCTACCAGTGTTGGGTTGTCCTCGGGCTTTAGCTTATCAGTAACAGATGGTACGCAGAGGGAGGAGGTGTTCATTGGAAAAAGTACGAGACCGAAAGCAAGAGGCTTGGAGAGATGGGTATCACTGCATGTTGGATCCCTCGTATGACTATTGCACGTTTCTTAGAGTTGTACTGACAATCAGCCCCAACCAAAGGCTCAAGCCCGTGCGTTTCACTGACTGGTCATGGATCAATCTGCTGACATCAAGAGAGGGCACCGGATACGACATGTAAGTATATGCTGGGCAACATCAGCTGATAACAGCTACGATATCTGGGATCTAGGAGAGTTTGACCAGAAGGGAAACAAGGGTACTAAATGGGGTACCAAGGAGGATCTCAAGAAAGCTATCGATACCGCCTCGGACAACGGTATCATCACCTATATCGATGCCGTCTTGAACCACAAGTAAGTGACCTTTGGCAAGAAGCGGCTGATAATTAGGGCTGGAGCCGACGACACCGAGGAGTTCATGGCTACCATGGTCGATGAAAATGACAGGACCAAGACTGTCGGTGAGATGCACAACATCAAAGGATGGACCAAGTAAATTCTTCATAGACTAAAGACGGAATACCGACTGAGTATCAGATTCGACTTCCCCGGTCGAGGAGAGAAATACTCCAAGATGAAGTGGAACTACAACCATTTCACTGGTGTCGATTACGATGCCAAGACCGAAACCACTGCTATTTACAAGGTACGCTACCCCTACTCTGCACTGCTAACGGTAGATTCAAGGAGACGGTAAAGACTGGGCCGACGATGTAGACAATGAGAATGGTACGTGAACTACGACTCATGCAAGCCAATGCTGATAGTCAGGATCTTTCGATTACTTGATGTTTGTGAGTTATTTCCGTCGCTGTTCGCATTCCAAGCTCATAATCTAGGCCGACAGTATGTGATTTGCACTGAAGGATCAGTCGAAAAGTAGGCTAACCACGTAGTCGACCACTCACACCCCGAAGTCGCCGATGAGATCAAGTAGGTCCCCTACCTCCTCAGCGATGTTCACTGACGGGCAGAAAATGGGGAGAGTGGATCCTCAAAGAGACTGGAGCATACGGCTTCCGATTCGATGCCGTCAAGCACATTTCCGTACGTCGTACATCTCGGCTGTAACCCAAGCTGATCCCCTAGCAAGAGTTCATTGGAGATTTCGTCAGGCATATTCGAGAACACGAAGGATCTTCCCGACCCAAGGCATTCTGCGTGGGAGAGTTCTGGAAGGGTTCGTCCGAGTTCATATATCACCGAAATTGCTGACGGCAGACTCTGTCGATACCCTTGTCGCATACATCGAAGGTCTGGGTACCCAATTCTCATGCTTTGACTCTTGCCTACAAGGTGAGCAATCTTGTATTCACGTCGAGACACTCTGATGTAGTAGCAAATTTCAAGGAGGCCGGTGAGGGTAAGGAGAACTACGACTTGCGAACCATCTTTGACAATACGTAAGTCCTGCGGTGGTTTCGCATTGAACATGACTGACAAATAGCTTGGTCCAGAGACGACCTGTTGATGCTGTGTGAGTCTCTCCTTGCGACGCGCTGAACTTCGCTGACAGATCCAGGACCCTTGTCGACAACGTCAGTGCCCAGATGAGATTGTGTTGTGTTCGAAGAGCTGACCATCTAGCACGACACTCAGGTCGGTCAGTCACTCGAGCGATGGGTTTCTTCCGGCTTTAAGCCCCTTGCCTACGCTTTGATCCTGCTCCGAATCGATGGGTACCCGTAAGTCCCGCCGTCAGATGGAAGCTGAGTTCAGGTGTGTTTTCTATGGTGACATGTACGGGTGTGGTGGTGAGAACCCCCAGCAGCCCGTCAGTCAGCTGGACGACCTCGTTAGGTGTAGAAAGCACTTTGCGTGAGTTGTCTGCTTTTTATCAGCGGCAGAATTGACGATTAGCTACGGTGCACACCGGGACTATTGGGATCACCGTGAGTATCTCTGACTTGAAATCGCGCGAAGTGACACTAACAACCAGCAAACTGTGTCGCCTGGGTCCGAGTCGGTGACGAGCACCACGACCCCTCCGTTACTGTCATCTGCAACGGCAAAGAGGATGGACAAAAGCGATGTGAAGTCGGCAAAGATCACGCTGGCGAGAAATGGACTGATGTCATGGGCTGGCATCAGGGAGAGGTCACCATCGAGGAGGGTACGTGTATCGACCACGATGTGACCAAGATATCTGACAAATTAGATGGATGGGCCAATTTCTCCTGCTCTGCCGAGAGTGTATCAGTCTGGACCAAGACCGATGCTAGGGGACGAGACGAGTTCAAGAAGGATTAGATGCTAGATGGCAAGCTAGACGTATTTCACAAGATTTTATCAGGGTTCTTGGTATTCATTAGATGTCGATAGAGTATACATGTTGGATGGATTATCACCAGTCACTTGAAATGGACCCCTTCAAACGTTCCCGAAGTGTCCGCATCGGGATTTCTGCATCATGCCTTTGAGTGATTGTAAGCCATTCCTTTGCTTCAGCCTGTCGTCGGGTCTGGCAGCTGACTGCACCGAGCGAGCCTGATTCCATGTTCAATACCAACCACCACTCTTTGCGTGTGCATTTACCAAATAGTTCATTGAAACCCTCTGTCTGATTTCCGAGATCCCTCCGGAAATCCAGGATCATTCTCGGTTTCATGTGTTGATCGTCCTAATACCTTGTCTGTCACCTACATCTTGATTCCTTTTCTGTAACATTATAATTCAATAATGGTCGGATGGCCTACGGTCCGACCAAGGTCTGGATATACATACACTGCCCTGTTCCCTACCTCTTCAAGATTCACGAATAGACAAATCACTATTGGTGAGTCAGCCCCATCTCTAGGCACACGCAGCATTAATTGATGCTGTATAGGGGTTGTCACATTTTGTATATTTGCTATCTTCACTTTATCTGGACATCAATATTATAAATCTGAGCGACCGAGACTGGATCATCCATATGCCAATCCTGCACCTGTAAGTCTTCAGTTGTGAGGTATAACTGACAGTAAGGATGAAACGTTAAAGCGATGTCGGCCTGTGAAACCAGCAAAGAGTAGAGTACTTGGCGGAATACCTGGGTTCTACACACTCGAGAATCTATGGTTTCATAATGGAAGCTACCGTACGTCGAATAAATCGACAAGGCTGAAATTGCAGACATGTATGGGGATGGTTTTCCAGAATTACAGAAGATCATGTCGGGTCCTGGTATGATCATTCATGATTCCCTATCGCCCTCACAGACACCTGATGTCTGCTTTAGTGGTACCACCAGTACGTCTCTGTGTCCTCCCAGGCTTGTGCTGACCATAGTTCTCAATAATGAAGGTGCAGGAGGCGGCTGGAATGGATTATGGCATTATTACCATTTCACAGCCGAGGATACACTAGGTGCTATTGTTGGATATGCTGCTGTTGAACCTGCCATTCCGGAGCCTGAGAGGTTACTGGTTCCGTATGGTATGAACTGGAGGGATAAGTGGGGGTTAAACGAGATGATTGTCGAGGGGATGTTTCCTAAGCGTGCGTTCATTTTCCTGGATCAGCTGATGAGTAGCGGTAGTGGAGCAGGATCAGTGGAACAGAGTGACGGGAGATGATGCTTGGACGTACTTAGAGCGAGGTTAGTACTTTTCCCAAAGCCGAGCGAGTCGTCGGTCCTGATAGCCAGTCGTGTTGATAGACCGTTGGTGTTCACACCGAAATAACCCAAAGGCAGACCAATGGAATAAAATGGCACTGCCAATATTCGAGACACCCCATCGCTCTGGGTTCTTCAAATCGTATCGACAACGGTTGATGAAGCATTATTCGCTGCCGTCGGCCCCGTTGAAATGCCCGAAAATAGTATACATTGATAGACAAAGTTCAAGTAGGAGATTCTCGGATGAGACCGAATCTGCTTTAATTCGGTTATTTGACGAGATGGAGAAGGAGGGTTATGGAAAGTTCGAACATGTTGATTTGGAGAAATTGGGGGTAGTGGATCAGATTGCAGCTATTGCAGATGCTACTGTGAGTGTCCGTCCCGAATGCTAGTGGGTCTGGCTAATAGTAGGTAATGATCGGTATCCATGGGAACGGACTAACGCATGAGATGTGGATGCCGGAAGACGGAACCTTGATCGAGGCATGTCTTCTCACCATCGCGTACTCTGACAGCTGACAAGATAGATGTTCCCTCCAGAAACTTTCTTGAGGGACTATCAATCGGTTGCACAAGTCCTGAATCACGAATACTATGCCGTTGTACGTGCTCTCCACCCTCGCTGCTGCGGGGTTGCTGTGTTATGGTACGGGCTGATGATAGATCAATGATACTGTACTACTAAGATCGGAATGGGAGGCACACCCAGGAGAACGCTCTGCTGGACGTACGCATGATGGGACAGAAGTAGAGGTAAGCCCGTTTTCAACTCAAACACCGTGGGCTGATTGTTAGCTGTCAATACCTCTTATCAGGGAGGTTTTGGAGGGTGTTCTGAAAGACAAGTCGGCTGGCTGTCGGTTATAGTGATGAACATCTGTCTTGATTCTTGTCTGCCGGAGAGACTGTTGCTCCAAACCTTCTCGTGGTCCACCCAACTGATCCACATCTCGGACCTCTCCTGGCCGACGGTCGCCGCCTGTCACCGTTCTGACGAGTGAAGAAAGCTGGGCTCGTGATTCGACGCAATTACATCGCGGACGCTTCGTTGGATATCCGGTCATCCAAGGCTACTGCTCAATCCGCAGTAGACGCACTACAGAAGCCCAAGCAGGTTCCACAACGGCGGCTCCGTAATCGGCCCCGACGTCTGAACTACACTAAACTGACTTTCTATTGCTTGCGCCCCTGCGCCAAGTGGTCACAGTCGTCCAAGCAGCTTCGACCTCGACTGAAAATGCCTCAAAGTCAAATAGCCGAAGGTGGGGCCATGATTTATGGTGGAGGTAGGTGGAGGTTATGGTGGAGGACAGCGCCATGGGATGTCTTGACTAACCTTGTTGTCAAGATCGTCGCTGAACGATGTGAAATTGTTGTCCATGGATCGACCGGGCCGTTGGATGCCAAGTGTTCGACTGAAGGAGAGTGAGAAGCTTCCATGAGAGTCGTCAATACAGAGGCGTCCCGGGCCGTCAATGTGCCGGCTGAGCCAAGACCGTCAGAACTCCGCCTGACTTGGCGAGTCGCAGACCCATGGGACCCCGGCTCTATAAGAGTCTCCGGGGCTTGATATCTCTCAGCTTCATCCATTCATTACGATGAGTGCTCAGATTACTCACGAACTCGATAGTGCTCCTCACCACGATGCCCAGCATACCGCTTTGATCATCGACGACAAGGGTGAATTCGACCATGTTGAAGATGATGAGATTGACGCCAAAAAGCCAGCTGCATTCGTCGTTGACAACTATGGCGAGCTTTCGAAACAACACGATCTTTCTTTCAGGGCTACCCTTGTTCAATTCAAGAAAGCCATGGCTATCTGCTTTGGAGTTGGGATCTGCGCAATGGGAGATGGGTATCAATACAAGATGCCTGGAAACATTGTTGCTCTTCCTGGATTCATTCGACAGATGGGATACCAAAATGCTGACGGCAAGTGGATGCTTGACCCTCAGCATGTGGCGGCTTGGGGAGGTGAGTTTGACTCTGATTGAGGATGGGGGCTGATGAAAGGTGTTTATGCGGCTTCGGTGGTTTGTATCCTCTTGGTTGGCTCTTATCCGATAGATCGATTCGGTAGGAAACCGATGTTGGTTGCCACTCAAGTATTCATGCTTGTTGCCTGTCTGATCGAGATGTGGGCGACCAATTGGACTTACTGGATCGCAGCCAAAGTCTTAAATGTAAGCTGTCTGGGTCGGGCGGAGCTAATGAAAGGGTTTATCGGTTGGGTGTAATCAGATGACTGCAACTTCTTACATCTCTGAAATTGCTCCTACCCGAGCGCGAGGTGCGGCTTTAGGATTCTATCAGCTCTTCGTGAGTACTATAAGTCGTGGTGGCCTAATGCAATAGTGGGCTATCGGTTCTTTCGCGGCTGCTATCGCCCTTCAGATCGTCTCTGAGCTACCTGTTGGGAAATGGCGTAATGCAATCTACTCCATGTGGGCGTTCATTGGTCTGGCCGCGATTATCCTCATTTTCATCCCCGAGTCGCCTCGATTCTACTGTGCTCGAGGCAATCATGAAAAGGGGAAGAAAACGCTCCAATGGATCAATGGCGGTGTTAGTGGTTATGACGTTGATCATGAGTATATAATTATCCAGAAAGAGATCGAAGATGGAAGGGTTATGGCCGATAGGCAGAAGGAAGTGACTCTGCTCGACTGCTTTAGGGGCACAAACTTGGTATATTGACCTTTGGAGTCGCCGGACACACGACTCTAACGCTTAGCGCCGAACCATTGTATCATTGTTGCCTTTCAACTATCAGCTATGGATTGGCTCTCCGGTCATGTTCAGTTACACTTCGTACTTCTTCCAACAAGCTGGTCAGTCTAAGCCGTTCATTGCCACGGTCGCAGTAAAGTCAGTCCATCCGATCCCTACCCCGAGCGGGAGTACTGACATACAGTGCTGTCCAGACATCTTTCGTTGCCATCTCATTCTTCACCACTGAAAAAGTTGGTAGGCGACCATTGTTAGTCTGGGGAGGATGTGTCGTGGTCCCTTTACTATTTGTTGTCGGTGGCATTCTTAAGCTACCGAGGACTACAGCCGCAGGGACTGGAATGATTACCGTTGCGTATGTCCATCTCCAATTCCACAAAAGAATTACCGATGACTGATGGTCAGATGTATTTGGGTGGCAGCCTACGCTTCCTCAGCCGGTCCACTCGGATTCGTATTCCTAGCTGAATGCTCCACGGTCCTCCTCCGAGCCAAGACCGCCAATATGGGTGCTCTCGCCAACGCCCTATCAGGATTGATCACCACATACTGCACTCCTCTTATGCTGTCTAGTCCAAAATTCGGTGTGGCCAACACCATGTTCTTTTTCGGATGTACTGGTTTCCTCTGTGTCATTGCGTTGTTCGTCATCATTCCGTATGTCACTTTCGCCCTTGAAACATCGATGACTGACGGAATAGGGAGACGAAGAATAGGTCATTTGTAGAGCTTGACGAGATGTTCATGCTAGGAGTTCCGTCAAGGAAGTTCAGTACTTTCGAGACTTCTATCGATAGAGCAAAGAAGGCGGAGATCGGACGAGCCAACGAGGTGGTATAAGTACACCGATTGACCGGGGGGCGACCATGCATCCAGGATGATGGTACGACCTTCGAGGGCTGATGCGATCAGATGAGAGAGCGATGTGCGATAGGTGGATGGGACAGTCTTGTAAAATGCGGGAATGTATTCAGAATTCTATTCTTGGCGTGCCTGAATCTATTCTGATGTCATATCCATTCTTCTGGCACCGCTGCTACTGATGATTTCGCACAGTCAACATTCGAATCCTACCATCTGGCAATCAAAGACCAGCACCCAAAATGTCGCTACAGAAAGTCAGCTTAAGCCTCAAAGGTGCCGAATTACTGAACAACCCTACTTGGAACAAAGGTAGTGCTTTCACTCATGCAGAACGCAAAGAGTTCGGCTTGAGGGGGAGACTGCCATATGCGTGAGCTGCCTTAGCTACAGGCTGACATGAGCTGATGAATTAGAGTAGATACACTGGATGAGCAGGTAGAGAGGGCCTATCAGCAGTATCAATCTCGAGAATCGGATTTATTGAAGAATAGTTTTCTGCAATCACTTAAATGTACGCAGACTCCAAGCTTAACCAAGGAACATGCTGATGAAAAGCTCAAAATCTGGTCCTATTCTACGCCCTCATCAGTAGACACCTGACAGAGATGTTTCCGATTGTATACACACCAACTGAGGCAGACGCTATTGCCGAATATTCCCACCTCTTTAGACGGAGTGAGGGATTGTACCTAACCCCAGAATGGGAAGATGGGATGGAAGAGGATTTCCTAGATGCTTGCGAGGGTAGGGAATTGGATCTGGCACGTTCTGTGAACACTCATGCTGCTGCTCCTATTGACTGATGGTAGATTGTCGTTTCAGATGCCGAAGCTATTCTTGGGATTGGAGATCAGGTGCGTCGTAAAGGGGGATGAGCTGATAGGAGGGTTCTGGAGGTATTGGGATCTCGTCTGCGAAAGTCGTGATTTACACGCTAGCAGCTGGCGTCGAGTATGTGACACCGCGGATCGAGGTGGTAAGCTTACAGGTAGTCCATCGAAAGCGCTTGCGGTGACTCTAGATGTTGGGACGAATAATAAGGAATTACTGGATGATGAGCTATATCTTGTATATACCTTCTTTACTTGCTTCGCTGACAAAGAAGGGATGGCGTCATGATCGAATCAGGGGGGAGAGGTACGATAGTTTCGTCGACAAATTCGTGAAACTGGTCAAGAAACATCAATCCAAATGTTTGCTTCACTTCGAAGACTTCGTAGGTCAAGTTCATCAGGAAATTCCATGGCTAATCAACTAGGGGGTCACCAATGCTCAAAAGCTTTTGAAGAAATATAGGTGAGTTCGACCAGTCTAGTTTGACCTCCCCCAGACAGCTGGCTGAATCAAAAACAGAGATGAGCATTCCATTGTGAGCTATCTGGGCTGTTTACCTGTGGGTGAGCTGATAAATCAGTTCAACGACGATATACAAGGTACAGGAGCGGTCACTGTCAGTCATCGATGATTCAAGTGGAGCAGAGCTAATCATCCAGCTAGCCGCGTTGCAAGCAGCAATCAAAGTCACCGAAACGAAGGTGAACCCACCGAGATCCGCCATTGCCAAGACTAATGTTGTTTAGCTCGCAGACCAGCGTATAGTCATCTTCGGCGCTGGATCAGCAGGACTAGGTATAGCCCGCCAACTGAGAGATGCCATTCAACTCTACTCTGAAGTGAACGAAAACGAAGCAGCATCCAAATTCTGGTTAATTGACCAACACGGTCTGATCAAGCATTCCCTAGGCGATAAAGTTCGAGACGAGATCGAGCAGGAGTTCAGGCGGGATGAAGATGATTGGGGAAGTGAAGAAAATGGATTAGAGGAGGTCGTGCGGAAGGTCAAACCAACGGTCTTGATTGGGACCAGTACACAGCCTGGAGCTTTCACCGAATCTATTGTATGTCTGGCTACTGTGTCGGCTGATCCGTAGGTCAAGGAAATGGCAAAACATGTGGATCGACCTATCATCTTTCCCGTAAGTTTATTGCTGAACGACCTCTCATCAGAGCTGACATCTCAGTTGAGCAATCCAACTCGCCTTCATGAAGTCACGTAAGTCCTTCCTACGAGTCGCGCTTATATGAAGACCTAAGAACGCACAAGAATGGACCAATGGCAAAGCCCTTATGGCAACCGGTTCGCCTTTTGATCCGGTTGACGTGCCGGGCTCATCCGATAAATACGTTGTTGCCGAGTGCAATAACGTCAGTCCATCCCTGTCTTACCAGATCTGGTCGGCTGATGATCAGGCGTTGATCTACCCTGGTTTAGGCCTCGGGACGATCTTGGCGAATGCTACCAAGATGACTGATAAGATGATTGTAGCTGGCTCCAAACGACTATCCGATTTAGCACCAGCATTGCAAGATCCCAAGCAAGCATTATTGCCAGATTTTGGAGGTCTGTCTAAATGCTAGCATATTATGCCGCTAAACCTTGACTGATGGAAGATGCCGCTTCTGTTAATTTCGAGATAGCTTTAGCTGTCCTTGAGCAGGCTATTGAAGAGGGGGTGGCTAGAGCTGAGGGACTTCCGAAGTCGAAGGAAGAGAGACGAAAATGGGCAGAGGAGAAGAGGTGGGTGCCGGAATACCGGGAGTTCAAGTATGATCCCGCAGGAAGGAAATAGTGTTATAGCTTTGAGTATGATCTGGTCGACCCGAAGGCCTGTAGACGAGCATGTGATGCATATTTGTAGCATACTTCGTATATTCATAGGGATCTCCTCCAAGTTTGCCCACAGAGCGGCGATGGCTATGATGCCGGGCACCCCACCGACGACTGTCAACGTGAGGGAACAAGTCATGCGATGGAGGGGCATCTACACGCGATGGTCGGGAATCGTATGTATTGGCGATAGTGCTGGTATGCCGGGGCGGCTACCCGTGATGTGATGCTTTGCTGATGTCACAGTCAATCTGTCTTGCCATGTCGAGTACGTTTACTCAGCGACCAAATCTTTGTGACGAGGTAAATCCATCCCAACCAGATGATCACCGGGGTAGCAAGCTCGACTAGCGCTCGATCGGGTATGCGGCCCGTTGGCAAGGTGAGTATGAGGGGTCCAAAATGTACAGCATTGAGGCAGGATATATCTGTGTGATCAACTTGCGAGTTTGGCTCAAGTCTCATTTGAGCTTACCTTCCAAGTCTACACAAGACCAACCCGCCTTCACATCGTCTCGTTGGAACAGGGTGACCTCTGCTGACCCGACGTCATTCGGCGCAAGATACCTCACGTGTAGAGGTATGTCCAGCACTCCATTCGACCAGCCTACTCGCAAAGTCGACGACTCGGTCGCATTGATGACGGGTCGTTCGATATCGATCTGATCAGGTGTCAGAGCCCATTGTACTTGACCAACGTCGCCTTGGCCCCAGATGTCTATCAATTCGTGTCGATCTATGAAAATAGAATCCGGCAAGGTGAAGGACACGTGATATCTACCCCTTGATGCGGGTTGTGATTCGGGTAAAGCGATGAGTAGGTGGGGATGCGACGCCGGTACCAGTCGAAAAGAGAGCTCGAGTTCGTCTCCCATGATTGGAAATAGTGTCGTTGCTTGATGAGTGCCTTGAGAATTGCTATTCGGTCTTTCGTCAGGTGTTGCTGACTACTGCGTGGTGATGCCTCTGTCTGCTCTTCAGATCCAGCGTCCAGCGTCGTGGTTGCTGTACGAGGATGTCAGAAGTGGAGGCAAGAGAACGCGTACCGCTTGGCTCAGGGAAATGACGAACGGGACCAAAGATAGCTCACCGGGCATAGAGGAAGTGTGTCAGAGCTGGGTATAGCAAGATTCAGGGACGGTTCAGGGCAGGGTGATCGTTTTTACGCCTCTTGACGTGTTTCCTCTGCTGTTTCCCTTCGTTTTATATTATTTCTTCCCACACCTGTGACCACCCCTTTGTTCGATTTACTACACCTACTCTACTCGCTTCTATTCTACCATCCTTTCACTCACTCAATCACTCACTTCATTCTCCATCGCCCTTTCATACACAGCGCATTCCAGTCGAACTGGTTTGACCTGTACTGTATCCTTATCACACTTCACCTCACGACCCTCGCGCTTCACGACTAGTATCAGATCAACGCATACGCTTAAAAAAACACGACCCTCCTTTCGCGACAAGGCCGAATCCTGTGCCAGACGACCGAAAAAATCCAATTTCACGATCAAAGCGCAACAACACGCCTTCATTGTCACTTGATATAACGCACAAGCTACACACGTATACGATCTTCCGACTTTTCTGTAGCATTCGACCAAGATGCTCTTTCAGGGCACGTCGGGACGAGCTGCATCGACGCTTTTAGCGGCTTTTGGTCTGCTATCGCTCTCGGCGAACGCGCTCCGATACAATTCCACCCTTGATCCTTATAATGTCAACAAAAACCAAGGTATGCGATTCTCTCTCCTTTGCTGTTCGAGTTGTCGCTGACAGGCTCTTAGACGCCGAAGATGTCTTGGACTACACGACCAATCGAAAGAGCTCGTACTACCCCTCGCCTGACAATTGGAGAGTAGGTCGACCATGTACGTCAAATATCCTGGCTGACAAGTAGGAACACCCATGTTATACCCTATTGTTGGATAAATGGATGGATGGAGATCCAGAGAACAATGACTACTTCAGTTTAACGCACGAATGGGGTCTTCACGAAATCACATTACGTTCTGGTGGTGATACCATGGGTCTGATGTCCAATCGGTCTTTAGATTATCTTCAGTCAATGGGTTACTCTTGTATTTATATGGCTGGTACTCCTTTCCTGAATATGCCTTGGCAAGCAGACAGTGGGTCATCCTCCCAGTTCAAGTAATGTACGCTGACGGCCAGGTTATTCCGTCATCGACTTCTCCCTTGTCGACCCTCATTATGGTGTGCTCCAGGACTGGATCAATCTCATGGATGAAATGCACAGACGAGGAATGTATATGATCGCGGATTTTACCGTCGGTACCATGGGAGATATGATCGGTGTGCAAGAGTATGTCCGCTGCAATTAAAAAGGCTCTCATCTAATGACAGGCACCTCAACTCATCTGCACCGTTCGACATCGATGAATACGAAGTCATTTGGAAACGACCTCCTTACGCACCGTGGGGCTTCGATTACTACCCAGATTTCAACTACACCAACACCTACAATGACTCGTGCCAGCTGCCCACTTTCTGGTACAATGACGGAAGTGTAGTCGATCCTGGAAAGACTGGATGTTATGCCTCTCAATTCGATCAGTACGGAGATGTTGAAGCTTTCGGTGTTTTCCCCGATTGGATGCGTCAACTGGCCAAATTCGCCTCCGTTCAAGATCGTCTTCGTGAATGGTATCCACCCGCCGGAGATAGGATTGAGGTTTACAGTTGTCTCTTCATTGAAGCTACCGATATTGATGGTATTCGTATCGATAAAGCCACTCAGGTTACCGTCCAATACATGTCGGAATGGTCCGCCCACACCAAAGCGTGCGCGGCCGCACTTGGAAAGAACAACTTCATTATCACCGGTGAAGTTACTGGTGGAGATACTTTTGGTGCTCTATATATGGGTCGAGGTCGAACACCCAATCTCCGTCCACCCAACTTTGATAGTGCATTGAACGTCACGCAGGCAGACTCCCAGTACTTCCTTCGAGGCGAAGATGTTCACGGTATCGACAGTATCGCATTCCATTTCTCCATCTACCGTTCTCTCGCACGATTCTTGGGAATGGATGGTAATCTCCAAGTCGCCTACGATGTCCCCACCAATTTTGTCGAAGCATGGAGAACTATGATTGTGAACAATGATTTCTTGAATCACAACACTGGACAATTGGACCCTCGACACCAATTCGGTACCGTCAATCAGGATGTGTTCCGATGGCCAGCATTGATCAATGGTACGCACAAGCAGCAACTCGGACAATTTATTTCCAACATTCTCTTCCCAGGTGTTCCGCTATTGTGGTACGGCGAAGAACAGGCCTTGTACCTATTTGATAACGGAGCTGCCAATTATATGTACGGTCGACAAACAATGATTTCGAGTGAAGCTTGGGTTCGTCACGGATGTTACGGACTTGGATCCGAACAGTACTACAATTTCCCCGTCGGACCTGGATTCACTGGTTGCGAGGATCGATGGAACGCTCTTGACCACTTTGATCCTACCGCCGAAGCCCTTCGAGGTTTACGATCTCAACATTTCCTTCGTGCCAACTACCCTTCCATTCTCGATGGATTTGGTCTCGAGCAACTCGGTAATTGGACCGAATACATTCAACTCCCCGGTTCCAACATCACTGGCACCGAACTCGGTATGTGGTCTGTTGCGCGAGCACCCGTTGCTGTTCAGCAAGGTACTGGCAACTTCAACACCGACGGTGTCATTTCGCAAGTCGTATGGCTTATTTATTCGAACGAAAACCGGACCATCACACAGGCAACTCCATGTAACCAGGATGGCTGGATCTCATCGCCATATCAAGGAGGCACCACCGTCAGGAATCTGTTCTACCCCTTCGAAACCGTCGATCTTGAGAACTCGTTGGATCCCTTCTACGACAACGGCTTGGCGCCATACCGGGGATGTCTACCTAGCATCACCCTCAAGCCGTGGGAGTACAAGGTTTTCGTACCTGAAGCTCAATGGCGACAACAGCGACCTGCGATGACCAAGTTCACTCCCGGCCACGACGCCCGAGTCCCTACTCCTTCTGGAACTATCGACATTTCGATCGAGTACGACACCGAAATGAGCTGCAATTCCTTACAACAAGCCATGTCGCTCGAATACTCGGGTGATGCATCTGGAACACCAACCCTGTCCCAAGGTGCATGTGCCAAGATCGAGGACGCCGACATTGTCGACCCTGAATTGGTCGGTGTTGCGCCTTCATCATGGCGATGGACTGGTCAAATCCAAAATGCTGGCGAGGGTATCTACGAGATCATCATCACCCCCGTCGCTGCCGAATCTGGAGCCAACTTGACTACTCAAGGAACCGATCACTTGCTTATTCGAGCTGGTGGCGACGACAATCCCATGGTCAACCCCAACATCGCTGATTACCGAGCAGATCTCTTGACCAAGGCCGATGGGAAATACACGTTGAACCAGCGAGTTCCCGGTGCTGACATGTACCGATGGTCTGCCGATTTCACACAAAATTGGAGTCCATGGACTGCCTACCAGGCCGGGGAGGTTGAGCTCAACGCCACTTTGTTTGATAATGAGGATCTCTGGTGGGATGGACATCACGTCATGGTTCAGTACTGGAGTCGAATTGCCATGTCGCCTAATCACATGCTTCACGGTGATGCCGATTACAACGGACCTCAACGACGATATCCACAATTGCTCGCTCGAGGATTGTTCAACAACTGGGGTTTCGATCTTGGAGCCAAGGCTTCTTTCAAGAATGACAATGATTCGTCGTGGACTTTCGCATTCATGGCTGCTTGGCCGGCTTCGCTCCAGCTGAATGTCTTCGCATACAACGATTACTTCATGGGTGATTACGACAATGATGGAGTTCTCGATCGATTGGCACCCAATGCCTTGACGCCCAATTTCCTCAACATGTCTCAACCTCCTTCGCCTCATCTCGGATGGAACGTTTTCATCAACGATCAAACCGGTCGATGGTCCGTAATCCCCGTCGGACAGGAGAGCACGACTATTATCGCCTTTGCTCTGCTCCTGATTCTACCGGTCATCACCGCCTTGGTCTCCGCAATGATTTTCCGATACACGTTCTATTCAATCAAGGTCAACAAGTGGGGTATGAAGCCCAGCAAAGAATCATACTTCCCCATCATTGGCGCTCACAAGGAGAAGGGAGACATGAACGAAAAGGCTGTCGCCTTGAACACGAAATCGTCGAAAACACCTGCCAAGATCATTGGATGGCCAGAGGATACCAACAAGCGCCGAAAGGTCTTGATTGCTACTTTGGAATACGAGATCATCGATTGGAAGATCAAGGTCAAGATCGGTGGTCTTGGTGTCATGTCTACACTCATGGGTAAAGCTATGACGGATGTCGATTTGATTTGGGTCATCCCCAAGGTTCAGGATCTGGAATATCCTCAGGGAGAGTACGCCGAGCCCATCGAAGTCATCATCTTCGGCGAGCCATACTTGATCGAAGTCGAGACCCATCAATTGGACAATATCACTTATATCATCCTCGACTCGCCCGTCTTCCGAGCTCAGACCAAATCCGATCCATACCCCCAGCGAATGGACGATCTGTCATCTGCCATCTTCTACTCGACCTGGAACCAAGCTATCGCTGAGGCGGTCCGACGAAACCCTATCGTTGACATCTACCATATCAACGATTACCACGGTGCTCTTGTCCCGCTCTACCTGTTCCCCAAAATCTTGCCTGTTTGTCTCTCGCTCCACAATGCCGAGTTCCAAGGTCTATGGCCGCTACGAACTAAGGATGAGATGAAGGAAGTGTGCGCTGCATTCAACATTCCCAAGGAAGTGTGCAGCAAGTATGTGCAATTCGGAAACACATTCAATTTGCTTCACGCCGCCGCCTCGTTCATTTCGCATCATCAGAAATCTGTCGGAGTCGCCGGTGTATCGGACAAGTACGGAAAACGATCTTGGGCTCGATATCCCGCTTTGTGGACTCTACGAAACATTGATTCTCTGCCCAATCCCGATCCTACCGATATCGCCGCCTTGGAAGCTCAGCCCCTAGCTATCAATAAGGTCGAGATTGACGAGGATGCTGAATCGAAGCGACCTGAACAGAAGCGGCAAGCTCAGGAATGGGCCGGCATCAAGCAAGATCCCAATGCCGACTTGTTTGTATTCGTTGGTCGATGGTCCAAACAGAAGGGTGTCGATCTTATTGCCGATGTCATGCCTGCTCTACTCGACAAGAAGCCAAAGATGCAATTGATCTGTGTCGGTCCCGTCATTGATCTGTACGGTCGATTCGCCGCCGAGAAACTCGCTCGTCTCATGGAAATGTACCCGGACCGAGTATTCTCGAAACCCGAATTTACTGCTCTTCCACCTTATCTGTTCTCTGGAGCCGATTTCGCCTTGATCCCATCTCGAGATGAGCCTTTCGGTTTGGTCGCTGTCGAATTCGGTCGAAAGGGTGCTCTTGGTGTTGGTGCTCGACTCGGTGGTCTTGGTCTTATGCCCGGTTGGTGGTTCCCTGTCGAATCGTCTGCTACTGTTCACATGCTTTCGCAATTGACTAAAACGATCAAATTGGCCTTGAAGTCTACCAACGAGGAACGAGCTATATTACGTGCTCGATCTGCCGTACAGCGATTCCCTGTTGTTGAATGGCGACAGCGACTCGAAGACTTCCAGAAACGATCCATCAACGCTTCCCGACACGGTGCCGGTGAAAACGCTTGGGGTTTCGATCAGGTCGATTCCGGACGCACTGGATTCTACGCTCACGACATGGGAAGTAATGTCTCGCTTGCTCAATTCAACCGACCTGGTACACCCGATTCGATTGCTTCTGCCCCTCCATCGCCCATGCCTGATTCACGACGTCTTTCGCACTCGCCACACAACGATCCCAACCAAGGCTACTTTGAAAATCAGCTCACCACCGGTGCTGCCTACCACGATCGATTCAACAAGCGAGACCCCAAACGAGGTTCTGCCGAATCGTTCTACGATGAAGAGCCCAATGCGTCTGAACTGTACTATGACGACAACAAGCGACGATCTGGTAAACCCAAATTCTTCCAAGGTAGCTACGACGACGAGGATGTTCCTTCATCTCAAGGATCTTCTGATCAAGGTGACAATCATACGCTCCGATCTCAACAGCCCGGAGAGACTCCTCAGGCCTACGACAATTTCCTCGCCGCTGCCAACCGACAATTCTCCAAGCAGACTGGCGGTCGACATCAGCCAGATCCATACTTCCAGAACGACTCTAGCCGAAATTCTGTCAGCGAAGGTTTTGCCCCATCCAGACCATTCACTATGCACTCCAGGAATTCTTCTTTCGACTCCATCTCTTCCATTGTCGATGAAAAGGGTACTTCTTCGCCACTCAACAAGGCCATGGACAATTTCACCGATTCCGATGGTGAAGTTGCCCAGTCTTTCGTTCAAAAACTGCGAGATCTGTCGTCAGACAACTCCAAGGGTGATTTGTGTATTGAAAAGTTCTTGATCAAATCTGAAAAGGCCTTCTTTGACGAGATCAAAAAGGAAAAAATGTCTTCTTGTGAGTTTTCTTGTTAGTCGAGATGTGCCACGCTCATCTCAGCTGCCATGTCTATCAAGTCTTCTCGAGATTCCTTCATGGCTTCTCGACCTGCTTCAGTAGTAGATGGATTCAGACCTGAGTGTAAGTCTTTTAGCACCCTTCGAGTTTGCCTTGACCTAACAGATCGTGATCCTGTAGCCCCCTACTCTCTCTCTGGACACGGGCATGATGATTCCACAGACCAATACGGCGGTCACGGCGACTACGAAGAACCCAACATTCACGACAAGCCAATGACAAAGATTCAGATTTTGCTACAGAGATCTGCTTTCGGTTGGCCAATGTACACTGTTATCATCGCTCTCGGACAACTCTTGTCGGCTGTAGGTGTTTCCGTAGTCAATGTGATGTACGACGCTGATAGCAGACATCATTCCAATTGAGTTTACTCTCTGGATCCAACACGCTCAAGGAGACCGATCTGTACATCATTTGTGCCATTTTCATCGCTGGTACACTCGCATGGTACACCTTGTTCCGAATGAAGCCATCGGTATGGGTCCTGTCCGCTCCTTGGGTCGTCTTTGGTTGTGCCTTCTTCATGATCGGTCTACCTTCACTGTACGGTCCCTTCACTCCACCTCGGGTCATCATTCAGCGAGTCTCGGTATGGTTGTACGCCGGTGCTTCTTCTGCTGGTTTCCTGTTCTTTGGTCTTAACTTTGGTGATGAAGCTGGAGCTGCGACAGAGATTTGGGTTACTCGAGCTTGTATTGTGCAAGGTCTGCAACAGATTTGGGGTATGTCGTTTCTTCGCATCGAGAGAGCTAAGCTGACAATCAGTCTCGGCACTTTGGTACTGGGGATACACTCTCAATGGTCAAGATCCCGATTCATTCGTCGTACCACGAGCCGTTATCTTCATCACTTGGCCATTGGCTGCCATCTCTTTCGCCTTTGCCGCATTGATGTTCTGGGGTCTGCCCGAGTTCTACCACCAGATCCCACCCTATGTTCCCAACTTCTTCAAGACTCTGTTCAGGAGAAAATTGGTCATTTGGTTCTTGATTTCTGGTGTACTTCGAGACTACTGGCTCTCTGGTCCTTAGTACGTGGTTTGTCTCCTAAATGGTTTGGTCGCTGACAGAACAGCGGACGAAACTGGCAGTTCTTGTGGCAGGCGGCCGATATTCCCAAGTGGGCTGTGGTCGTCATGATTGTCGTCTTCTTCATTGGTATCTGGGGTGCCCTCCTCGGTGTCCTCATTAGTGCGTCCCGCCTTCTCATCACCGTGGCCTTCCACTGACTTTCAGAATACTCCAAAGTCCACTCTTGGCTTGTACCAGTCTTTGCTATCGGTCTCGGAGCACCCAGGTGGTGTCAGATCTGGTGGGGTACTTCTGGTATGGGTGTCTACGTTCCATGGGCTGGTGTCGCCGGACCTTACGTGTAAGTGAGATTTCGATGTCTGTTGACGGGTCACTGATGGACAGTGGTGTCGGACTATGGTTGTGGCTTGGTGTACTCGACGCGATCCAAGGTGCTGGTTTGGGAATGATCTTGCTCCAGACTCTATCCCGATTGCATGTCTGCGCCACCCTCGCCCTCGCCCAGTTCATCGGTTCCGCAACAGTCATGGTTGCCCGAGCAACTTCACCAACGAAGGTCGGACCTGGAAACGCATTCCCCAATCCTGGTATCTGGGATGTCGGACAAAGTGGAAACAACAATCCATTCGGATACTGGGAATTCTGGGTTTGTCTATTCTGCCAGATTATCATCGTTGTTGGATTCGCCTTCTTGTTCCGAAAGGAGCAGTTGTCCAAGCCATAGACTACCCGTTCCCTGCCCCGTATCATAGAGTAGATAGTGTGATTGAATGAGGAGAGATGATTGACGACAATGATGGACTATATGTTATGCATCTCTTATCGCTTGCGCCATACTCCGCGAAATCATCCAGCGGTCCAATGGGGACTCCAAGATCTCCGTTAACTGCTCTCCTTGTCCAAGACACACTCTACCTATACATACTCCACCATTAAATATACATACCATGCTGCGGCTATACTCCAACACATATACATAGCACGATCAAATCCAGTCGATATGTCAGGGGATTTACTGCATCACAGATCAGCTCGCCCGAGCACAGTAATCCCGGGTCATTGGCTGATTCAACTATCTCCCGACTCTCCAATTCATATTCAGCGATACCGCTGCACTGAACCAGACGACCATCGCGAACAGGCACTTCTAGAAGATCCATTAGAAGTAGAATGGCGGAACATCAACTCGAGTGGTGATGGGAATCTCAAGGATATCTTGACAGGAGGGTGCGCTACTATCATTGAAGGCGGGTCTGAGCGAGGGCGCGAATTATGGGTCTTCGACATATCTCATAATCTGAACATCTCGAGCTCACTAGAACGTAAGTCGTCTTGAGCTGATCTTGAGCACAGTGTTGATTTATAGATCTCCTACCGGACCCTCCCCCAATTACACCAAGCGAATTACTAGAATGCTCAAGACACGGATCCGATATCTCTTGCCTTTCACAACCATCTACTAGTCAACGACCCCTTATATCATGTGATGTTCACTTTGAGCCTAAAGGCGAAGAACGAGTGGGATGGGAGAGACTTGGCTTAGCGATTCTTGAGAAGGCAGAATGGAAGCGGGGCAAGAGAATTATGGCTAAGCCGTGAGCTCAGATCACCTTCTCGCAGGGAAGGCTAACCCCCAGGACCGATATTCAACTATTCCCTGATCTTCATGGCTTGATGTTGAAAGTTGAAGCTAGAAAAGGGTATTCTCGACCAATAAAGACTTCACCAAGGATACAAGTAATCCAACCTCTCGGTATTACCGCCATTCCAGTTGGTCCGTACCGCCCTACTCCCCGCGAAGCTGCAACACTCGCTCCGTCATTCGAACAAGCTCTGGGACACAGCTGGAAAGAAGGTCAAACAGCTTTGCGATTGAAAGCGCAACTAGCTGGACGGGTGTATTGGGAATACACGACTATCTGGATACCTAAATCCCTCCCCATGACTCGCACACAACCATCGTTCAACCAGGTCTCGGAATGGAAGAAAGGTCCTGGGATACTAGCGATCTGGCCCACTCACCTTCTCGACGATGTTCAGGATTCGACTTGTAAAGCGCCCCAGATCAAGACCGTACGTGACATGCCGGTACTGGAATCGTCGGTGGATATGCTGGGTATAGCTTCTGGCCTTTTCGATTCGATATCGACATATAGAGAGCCAGTCGATCAACTAACCCCGCCTGGCGATACTTCATTTGAAGCAGACAATCTTGTTGAAACCGAGACTACTGAAGCCTCACCGATCTACCCTTGGCCAAATCCCCCAAATCTTGATAGTCACGACAACGCAAATGAGCATGACGACCTGGAGGACTTGTTCGCGTCGCCAACTTCACACCAATCCGACACAAACCAGCATTTCGAGATGTTTGGAGACATCGATGATCGCCGAAATTCAATGCCGGATAACGCCCAATTGATTGACTATGACGATGTCGTCATGGCATCCCCTCCTCAGCGTCGCGAATCAATAAGAGAAGTGATGGGGGACGTGGATGAGGTGGGGCCAGGTTTGGTCACGGACGATGACTTCAATTTCTTCGATTCACCACCCGATCCGGATGCTGTACCCGAGCCTGAAGCAACTCCTGCGATGTTGATGCCTACGCCAGAATCACTTTCCCATACCGTCCCAACTGAGCCGACTCCGGCATCTGATCATCCGACAACCACCGAGGCCGAAATCACTCCTCTTGAACCACCCAGTCCTGTGGTTGAATTGCCGCCGCCCGAGATCTCTGTCCCAGTTCCCGATCCCCCAGCTCCAGCATCGCCCGTCTCACCAGATGTACCTATCGATGCCATGCTTCCCAAGCGACGTCGCACACGCGCCGAAGAACTTATACCACTTGATTTCGCTCCCCTCGAGCTCACTCACTTACGCAGTAAACCCAACTACCGACCATCCTCTCACTCCGAAACCCACTCCAAGCTCAACCTCGATCTCATCAAACGGATACAAGGTCCACAGAAGAAAAGCAAGAAGCCTGATTACTCCCTTGCCTGGCGTCTGGACGATTCCGACACTGAGTCCGATATCGAGGAGTACACACGTCCACCGACTCCTATCTCCGACTACGACGATACTGCAACGCCTCCTAGTGGTACCTTGGCCCCGTCTCCTGCTCCCAAGGATCAGGTGGATGGACAGTCGAAATACCTCCACAACGGACAATGGTGTATAGCCGCTGGGCTCCATACTCTGCTGGGCCGCGTCACGCGGCCTGATAGCATGTACATACCCTGGCAAGCTAGCTGGGGCGACGAGTTGCCGACCAAAATCCTCGAATCACCCGTTACATTGCCTAACAAACGGAAGACCATTGGTTCCAAGCTCGGGAACTCATCCCTCAAGACATTTGCCAAGCAGGTTATTCGAAATCGTCACGCCAGGCAAATGCTGCTTCGTAGCTCCAAGCAAGACTCATGCGCGGGTGGTGGTCTTGCGGAAGAAGGTGTGGTATTATCCGATCTGGCTGCATTGACCGATACGCCACTTGCATTACCGCCTTGCAGTATTCACAATGGTTTCCAGGGGAATGTGATTCAGCTCTCCAGTGCTGCCATGCGGTACTGGTCGGAGCTGGGGTTACAACCCCTGAGCGGTCCCAAGAATATGAAGGCTGTGGTCGTCATTAGGCATGCAGAGGACGATGGCCGAGCTAGAAGGCTGACTGAAGCTATACGAGAAATCTACTCTGTGAGTCCAGTCGCCGATTCTTTATCCATTAAAGTGGAATTATCTGACGCTGTAAGTCATTGCATCTTGGTGCTATCGAGCTGGAACCTGGCAACGGTGGCAGCGGAGTTCATTATATCGATAAGGCCTGTAAGTCATCCCTCTCCCCATCGCTCACAATCTCACCCGTAGCATCTTTGTCTAATTTCGACCGGGATGAGACCGAGAATTCGGTAATGCTCATCTTTGAGAGGAGTGATCAGGTATCGCATTCCCTGGTGGCGATCTCAGATACGACGCCGAGTCAAGCGACTTTTGTCCTACCGATATCGCTGGAGACTCGTGATATTCCGGACGCCGCTCGAGACATCTACAATTCGATCTCGCATCAAACACGCCCTGTTCATTCCTCTGACGAGCCCGCGCCATGGCACAATTTCCCCACATTCACCCTTGCCCCGACTGAACGCCCGAAACCCAAATTATCAATGGCAGTTCAATGGCCTATTCGGTCATACGATGTTTTGGGCTCTTGGCGCTGGATACATGCTGCGTACGCCTATGATGAAGAATCCGACATTCTTGTGGTCTTTGTGATGGATGCAGAAGGGGATGATTGGGATGTCCGGATAGAGAAGGGTTTAGGGAGCGATTGGCGAAGCAGGGTGGGGATCATGTGGGAGTGGTGGATACATGCTTTTGGGGAAACTGCCGCTATCGAGTGGAGGGTTTCGATTTGTTCCTTAGGTATAATGGTGCCGGATGAGATAAGTGGTGAGTCTACCCCTCCTTCAAGAACAATCAGCTGATAGGTAGCCTGGCGAAGTCTCTTCATTGCCAAACCTGAGCCTATCACTATCATCATGTGTGATCCTTCACCCTCTACATCGCGTTTCCCAAAACCGAAAGCTGCCCCTCCCAATGTCCCGCAAGGTATATTTATCGACCCGTCAACCACTGTCTTCGACGAATCACAAGCTGGAACCTACCTTCCTTTCTCACAGCGTCAGCCAATCACGTCAGGTAGCGGGATAGTGTACTCGGCTTCATCTTTCCTTTTGTCCCTGGCATCTTCGACTTGTGGACACAGTACCTCAACTTATCATGTCATTTGGGATCGCCCCGCCCCGGGGAAGGAGGAGGATATTGTAGATCGAGAGTTGGCGGGAGAATTGTACAGGCTAGCTTGCTGGGGTGAGATGAGGTTCGGGCTGGAAGGGCTGCCGGGACCACTTGCTGCTGTTAGTGCTGTCCGAGATACTTTATCTTTTGAAACAGAAACAAGAGTTGAATAATTAGTTGTACAGTAAGCTAGTCGAGAGTTGTATATGGTAGCATGAATGCATTTTTGTAGTGGTCAATATCTGTCTGGAGTTCAATTCTACAACTATCACGGGGTAACTAGATCTGCGGGACAGCATGACCATCTGCTCGCATATCACTTCCACATGCCCATACTCGTCGTCCAGAAGGATCGTTAACAGCTTGTATAACCTGTCCTCGACCCGCTACTCCCCTCGCCCATCCTTCCGCCAACGTGATATCGTGACCCATTCCTACCCATCAGCTTGGATACATACAACATGGGAGACAGACCCTGAAGCTCCTCAATTACTTTCGAATCTATGCCTTCTTCAATAAAGATCTGACTATCCAGATCTCCAGCATCATTGTTCTGCCCGGCAACTGGTAATCCAGCCGAGATACAGAATCGAGGAGCGTCCAAACAAGCTTGTGCTGAGAATCCTCGTAGCTTATTGAGCAGTACTTGCACGTGACCTTGAGGCTGCATGAATCCTGTCAATTAGCATTTCTTTCTTGGTATGATGTGCGTGAGAGACTGACCACCCATGACTCCAAACGACATCAGAAGCTCGTCTCCGATCGTGACCATCGCTGGGATAATGGTATGATATGGTCGTTTACCACCTTCGACATTGTTCGGATGACCTTCCTTGAGCGTGAATCCACTACCTCTATTCTGAAGTGTGAATCCACATCCCTTGGGAATTGCGCCGGTTCCAAAGCCTCTTGATCAGCTCCCAAACAAGCTCAAGTGGAGAATGGTCTCGCATACCTGCGTAATTCGAAGCAATGAACGAACAAGCGTTACCCTCACTGTCGGATGTACTTAGGTAGATTGTATCGCATGAATTCACGGGATTTCCATGTTTGACCGGAATGACTTTCTTGAGATCGATCAAGGCGGCTCGGTTACGCAGGTAGGGCTAGCTCGTTAATTGACGTTCAACGATGAACGCAGACCTTACCTTGCTGAGAAGCTCTTCGACCGGAACATTCTCGTAAGCGGGATCTGTGACATAGTATCGCGCTGCATATCAGCTAAAACTTGGACGTGGCTGGAAAAGAGCGTACTATCCGCGAAAGCAAGTCGCATAGCCTCAATCAGGATATGTATATACTCTGTTGAATTATGCTGCAGCTCAAGGATATCGATGCCCTTCTCCGCCTCCAGAGCTTCGATGATACCGAGTGCTACTAGCGCAGTGAGACCTTGACCGTTTGGCGGACACTAGTATCAGGATCTGATAGTCGAGGAAACAGGCCTGCTTACCTCCCAAAGACTGACGCCATCTTGCCCTTCCTTGGCCTTGTACTCGTATTTGATAGGCTGAATGACCTCTGCCTGACACTCGGCCAAGTCTTCTAGAGTCATGACTCCACCCTGAGATTGAACCAAATCAACGATAGCTAATCCCATCAGCGATGTTGGTCAGGCTGGAGCAGAACTGACCTTGAGCGATTCTGCCTTTGTAGTACCCATCATGGCCTCCTTCAGCGATTGCTTCAAACGTCCGAGCTAGTTCTGGGTGCTTGACGATATTCGAAGCTAGAGGAGCTGACTATCCTTTGAGCTGAATTCAGACTGTTCTAATAGATCATGTCACTAACTCCATCTGGCATCATCATCCTGCTTCATCAGCTTGGTCTGAAGCGGATCGGGAAGCCTTACTCCCTCCAGTTGTCAGACATTCTCTTGATGAGTCCCTCGCTTTTCTGCCACTACCACACATAAGTACATATCACTCCGGCAAGCAGTACAGGGGACGTACCGATCGAGCATCGACCTCGTGATGGGGTACTCCCTCTTTCGCAATCCTGATAGCCGGGGCTAGGATCTCGGCCATACTCAATTTTCCAGATCCATAAGTCTCGACTGTCTTGAGCCAACCAGAAGCTGCGCATGGTAACGTAACAGAGTTGAGATTGTCCAAGGGGATCTACCATTAAGCTTGCACCTATGACTCCGTTGCAAGGCATACCGAATCCCCGGTAATCCCTTGTTTACGCAGAAAGTCGAGGTTCAAAGCCTTGGGAGCTTTGCCTGAACCGTTGATACCTCCTACTTTCTTTGTCTTGGCATCATAGAACAAGCAGAAATTGTCTGGACCGTTAGCTGGATTGGTATATGTACCTTACCTCCTCCGATACCGGTACAAGATGGCTCTGTAACGTTCATAGCTGCGGCCGTAGCCACTGCTGCGTCGGCTTGCCATGAGCTTGTCTCCAAGATGTGAATCTTTGAGCTCACCAGCATTGCCTCCTTTGTTCAAGATCTCAAGACCGGCCTGGCAAGCTATATAATCAGTGCGAGCGTCATCACACTTGCGAAGACATACCAAGGGGCTGGGAGGTTACGATCGCTCCCTTGGCTGAAAAGACAGTAGATCTACGGGAAGGGAAATGAGAGAAGTTGGTATCATTCGCTGGGTGTAGCTTCTTTTGGTCAATAGGTGCCATGTTTGGTGTTACAGGGGAATGAACGATGTGCTTAGCTTGAGTGGGTGAGATGTGTGCGCATGATAAAGTAGTTACCGGAAAGACCGGCTCAGGGTAAACCGGTCATCTCCGAAGAACCATTGGCAGCGTAGTCATCGGCGATAAGAATCGGGTCATCGGCGTTCGGATAGTGCCACACTCCTTTCAGTCTCGGAGTCCAGTTGAATCCCCGTTCTTTCTAGGGACGGAAGTATAATTGAGAGTGTGAGGATGGTGGTGTGTCGAGGTAAAGCAATTGATAGGAGATCCTTTCATCCATCAATAGTCAAAATGGGTTGTACGTACACTATTCATACATACGTTGCAGGAGACTGACCCAACAGCCAACAAGCCTCGTGGTCTACAAGCCGCTCGATCCCTACGAACTTCTCGACGTGAGAACCGATGGGCCGACAAGAACTACAAGAAGAGGGCTCTCGGTAAATTCTACAAGACCTCGCCAACTGGTGGAACTTCGCACGCCAAGGGTATTGTCCTAGAGAAGGTTAGTGGAGTTCTGTTTCGGAGAATGCTGCGGTACAAGGAGAAATGGACATGGATTAGAACGAGAAGAGGGAATAGCATGGCAAATTGGAATATCGACATTCGCTACTTGGGAAGACGAGGAAGGGATAGACGCAGGATACATATGGAAGCGAAGGATTTGCGCTGACCCATAGGTCGGTGTTGAGGCCAAGCAGCCCAACTCTGCTATCCGAAAGTGTGTCCGTGTCCAGCTCATCAAGAACGGAAAGAAGGTCACTGCTTTCGTTCCCAATGATGGTTGTCTCAACTTCGTATGTCGCTCCCTCTCCTACACGCGGGATCACAACTCATGAACAGACCGATGAGAACGATGAAGTTCTTATCTCTGGTTTCGGTCGACGAGGAAAGGCAAAGGGAGATATTCCCGGTGTCCGATTCAAGGTCGTCAAGGTCTCTGGTGTCGGTCTCCTTGCCCTCTGGAAGGAGAAGAAGTGAGTCCTCTTCTGTGTACGCGCAGGCACAAGCTAACGTTGCAGGGAGAAGCCTCGATCGTAGACTTCTGGGTTAACATGCATGTATGATTGGCATATCTGGAACCTCTCGTCTTGTCGCCATTATTGCATGCCTCGGAATAAAGATCGGTACATGCTGACATGCTCACATCTAGTCTAGTATTCGTAAAAGCCTTTACCCGCCTTCTTGCCGACCCATCCAGCATCAACCATACGGACCAGTAGTCCCGCGGGTCGATACTTGCTATCGCCAGTCTCGTTATGCAGAACTCGCTGGATGCTCAAACACGTATCCAATCCAATCAAATCGGCAAGCGCAAGTGGACCCATGGGATGTCCCATACCGAGTCGGAAAGTGGTGTCGATATCTTCGGCCGTTGCGATATTCTGCATGTCAGTTGCAACTTCGAAGTTTAGGACATTGATATACCTTCTCCAAGACGAGGATGGCCTCATTCAGCATTGGCATGAGGATAGCGTTGGCGATGAAGCCTGGAGAATCGCTAGACTGGGTCACCTCTGCTTGTCAGCCTAAGTCGCGATGACAACGAAAGGCTACGTACCCTTCTTACAAGCTTTGCCAAATGCTCGTGCCCTCTCCAGCGTATCTTTGGACGTCTGCAAAGCGGGAATGATCTCGACTAACTTCCTGTACTCTTAGCACCCATCTATCGAGGTTGAATGGCTCATACATCTGAGGGACCGGGTTGAAGAAGTGAATCCTACACATCAGCTATGCTTTCATGAACAACGACAACTTGAGTACCTACCCAACGACCCGTGCAGCGGACTCAACTTTCTTGCCCTTGTCAGATGCAGCAGCTGCCAACCTCGTCAAAGAGATGGAACTAGTATTACTCCCCAAAATGGTTGGTGCAGGAAGCAATTCCCCTAATCGCTGAAAGAGACCAGTCTTCAGATCTGGGATCTCTGGGATAGCCTGAGGGTCAGTCTATCTGAGTATATGGGCGATGGATACAGCGAGTATACCTCAATGACGAGATCCACTCCCTCAATTACCTCCCCACTAGTTCCGTCCCCATTGATACCCCTCACTCTCTCCCTCGCTTGGTCGGAGTCAGCTTGAGAGATACGATTCTTCGATACGTCACGAGATAGCAGACTTTCCAGCTTAGTGAGTGCTGAAGAGAGGACTTTAGGGGATGGATCGTAGATTGTCAAGGGTACTTTGGCGTGTAGGGCCGCGACATAGCTATCATCAATGAGGCGCATGAAAGGGCGCGATTCGAGCTTACGCAATGCCTAGACCCATCTGGCCTGCTCCTATCACTGCTGCTCTTCTTATAGGTGCTAGTGCTGCCATGTTGTTGGGTCAATAGGATATAGTGCTCTATTCACCACTCAGGTCAAGTCGAGCGAAAGTCAAGGTCCGCCCGGTTAATTCAATTGACCGGCAACTCCATCTATATCCTGTCAATTACAATGTCCTGCATCTTCAAGCATTACTATAAGCATAAACCCAATCTAGTGTACATGTACGCGTGTTGGTAGGACTCCCAGATGTCAAACAAATTTCCTAGCACCACCCAGTCCTGCAACCTCTCGCCTATTCGCACTGACGCTCGAAGTCAAGTGACTCCCCTCAGGTTGCCGCCTTACAACCCTTGTGCGGCTTTGTCCAAGACCCAGATCGGGCGAAATGGATCTATATGCAGATATTTCAGTCTCGAGCGCTCGTATGCGGTCGTTGGCCGCGTTGAGCAGATGTCGTGTCGAAGCTAGTTCCTGATCATAAGCCTCCTTCCATCTGTGACATATCTGGAGGTAGACGTACATGTTTGCAAAGGACCATTTCCCGCCTGACATTGTCCACGTATCCTATCCTCTGACTTCCATTGGTATGACCCATCAGTTCTGAATTTTGCATCGCAAGCCTCTCGGCTTCTTCGATAGCAACGGTTTCGCGGGCTTCCAAAATCGCTTGTCGCTCGAGTAGTTCTTCATACTTCTCCTCGTATCCCGCGAATTCGTGATACTTGTTTTGGAGACTACCATCAGTAGCTGTTCAGAGTTCAAGACATACTGTACGATCTCCTCTTCCAACGACTCCAGAGCAAACTTGGACCTCGCCTCATTCTCATCGGCCTTGACGACCAAGTCCACTTGCTTCTCGAACCTCTCCTCCAATTTTCGGAACTCAGTTCGCACCTCGCTAAGCTCCTCTTCTCGGACCAAAGTAGTTTGACAAGCCTGATCAGCCTCATACCGTAGCTGAGAAATCGTCACTGCACATGGCGCGTGCTCCAGTCGAAGATCCGCATGCTCCGCTGCCAAAGCGGCTTGAGCGGTCTGCAGAGTCGTCAAGGTCTGAGTTGTCTCGCGGAGCGATTGTTCGAGAGTCATGATTGATGCAGTTAGAGAAAGGATGTGAGGCTCCATGTCGGAATTGTTCTCGCAGATGAGATCGTCATGGGATGATGTGAGCTCGAGGAGGTTGAAGATATCGGAAAGCTCCACGATTGGGGGTAGCGGAGTCACTTCTTCGAAAGATAGAGCCTCCGTAGCCTTGCTCTCTGTATGAATCGTTGGCATGTTGTTGACCATCTCGCTGAGGAGGTCCCTTTCCGATCGGAGTTGCTGCATCTGTCGTCGCTGGTCTCTACACTCCTCGGTCTTCACCATGAGGGTTTCTTCCAGGTCGACCACATCACTGTCGAGCTGGCGCCTGTCCGATTTCAGTGACCGTCTTTCCTCATCCCACACCTTTTTCCCGCTTTGGAAAGCATCCCATAAATCCGCATATTGTTCTGCCATGACTCCCCACCCAAATCTTAGCCGTTCATTCTCGCCCTTTATCCCCTTCAAGCTTTCTGTCTCCGTAGCTACCGATTCCTCCTTCTTCATCCTAGCTTCAATATCTCGCTGCAGTGCCCTGATCTCGACTTCCATAGCTGCTTTCTCTTTCCTCCAAGTCAGACGCTCATCGATTGAAGGACCTGCTTGTGGTAAAGGCCGAGCTGCTAAGTCCTTTTTCAATCTCCCATTTTCCGCTTCGGCCAGAGCTAGTTTAGATCGGATATCCGAGACTTTTGCTAGTACTTGCGATTCTTTGCCTTTGACCTCATCATTCGTTTTCTGAAGAGTCTCATTTGTGGCTTTCAACTTGGTTATGTCGGATTGATATTGTCCATCAGCTCCCGTCTGGAGTCAAACGCACCTTTGCTTTGGATGCCTCGTGCCTCTTAAGTATCTCATCCAAGCGGCTCTCCGTGTCGGTCCGAGATACTGATGATTTCACTTGACTCTGTAGCTTCGTTATTGTCTCATCTCTTCGTGCAAGCCTAGCCTTTAAAGTCTGCACCTGACTTGTCAGCGGTCGCAAGGAGAGAAGCTATTGCCTTACCTCCTTCTCTAATCCTGTGCTTGCCTCGTGCCCTGACTTGGTGGTCAGTTTGGCAGCCCCATCCCTCTTCGATCCTATTGGGTTTAGATGTACGTTCTCGACTCCTGAAGTGGCTAGCGGTGGTCTGGCTGCCATGTTGGGCGGATTATAAGTATTGTTTATCGTTGTTTACCTATGGTGGCAGACTGATGAAATCACTCGCGTCAATTGATCGAATACACCGTGGGAAATCAAATCCTCGGTTTAACTGGAAAAGTTGCTGTTCATCATGTCAATCTTGATTGCATACCATCCATACTACAGATATGAAGGCGAATTACAAGTTCCAGAACTTGTGCGGCACTGTATATAGGCAGGGGAATGTCGTCTTTACCCCGGATGGAAACTCTGTCTTATCGCCCGTTGGCAATCGAGTATCGGTCTTCGATTTAGTCAAGTCAGTAATACTTCTCGTGACACGAGGTAGAGACTGACGATATAGTAACAAATCGAGGACTTTATCATATGAGAACAGGAAGAATATATCTTGTATTGCTCTTTCGCCTGATGGCAATCTCCTGCTGTCATTCGATGAAGGTGAGCTTCCTGGACTCGACATGGCTGACAATAGATGGACGAGCTTTACTGGTACATTATCGAAAAGGAACAGTCCTATACCACATGTCATTCAATTCCCCCGTTCACGCATGTTCATTCTCGCCAAATGGGAAATACTTTGCTATCTCGCACAACAACGGTGTTCAAGTATGGGAGACACCAAGTCTATTAGTCAGAGAATTCGCCCCATTCGTTCTACATGGGACATACACGGGTCATCAGGATGAAATTGTTGGAATTACTTGGTCAAAAACGGGAAGATACTTCCTGAGTACTTCGAGAGATATGACTGCTCGGCTATATACCCTCGATCCACTAGAGGGGTTCAAGCCCAAATCATTTGGTGGACATAGAGACCACGTACTTGGAGCCTGGTTCTCGGGCGATGAGAAGACGGTACGTCACTCGTGTACATCAGTGAGCTGATGGTAGATATA
The DNA here is from genome assembly GCA_026538405.1 of Cryptococcus sp. GC_Crypt_2. Classification (NCBI taxonomy): domain Eukaryota; kingdom Fungi; phylum Basidiomycota; class Tremellomycetes; order Tremellales; family Cryptococcaceae; genus Cryptococcus; species Cryptococcus sp. GC_Crypt_2. Next base: position 23,314 of record JALPCC010000074.1, on the reverse strand, counting down.
CACGGTAGCGAGGGATGGAGCAGTCTTTACTTGGAACGCCAAGAAGGGTGTATCTGAAGACGACCCCGACCAGGAAATAGATGTCATCGATGCTCCTCACGCATCAACATCGACCGAAGTCGACCATACCGTCGCATACACTCGTTGGGGAGTTTCGAACCGAAATTACTTTAATCAACCTGGAACAAAAGTGGTCTGCGCCACTTTCCATTCGTCCTCGAATCTCTTGATTGTCGGTTTCTCAACTGGTGTATTCGGTCTATGGGAGATGCCAACTTTCACCCCGATCCACACATTATCGATATCGAATGAAAAGATCTCATCCGTAGCCATCAACCCGACTGGAGAATGGCTAGCATTCGGAGCGTCGAAACTCGGACAATTGCTGGTCTGGGAGTGGCAATCCGAATCCTACGTCTTGAAGCAACAAGGTCATTATTACGACATGAATACATTGGCTTTCAGTGGAGATGGACAAAACATCGCTACGGGTGGCGAGGATGGTAAAGTCAAATTATGGAATGCCAACTCTGGGTTCTGTTATGTTACATTCCCCGAACATTCCGCTTCGGTCTCGACTGTCGAATTCGCCAAACAGGGTCAAGTGTTGTTCTCGGCGTCATTAGATGGAACAGTCCGAGCATTCGATTTAGTTCGATATAGAAACTTCAGGACATTCACTTCGCCTACGCCTGTCCAATTCTGTTCATTAGCCGTCGATCCATCAGGCGACGTCGTTTGTGCCGGATCGCTCGATACTTTTGAAATCTACATGTGGTCTGTTCAAACTGGTAAATTACTCGATGTCCTTTCCGGCCACTCTGCTCCAGTATCCGGTCTGGCATTCTCGCCCACAGGAAATCAACTCGCATCATCCTCATGGGACCGGTCTATCCGTTTATGGCCTGTCTTTGGTCGTGCAAGGGGTTCCGAACCCATTACACTGTCATCGGAAGCCACGGCATTATCATTCCATCCCGACGGTAAAGAGATTTGCGCCTCAACACTGGATGGTCAATTGACTTTTATCGATATCGTCGAGAGTCAATTGTTGACAATTATCGAAGGTCGTAGGGATATATCAGGAGGACGTAAAGTCGACGACAGGCTCACTGCAGCAAACAATGCAGCTTCGAAATACTTCAATTCCGTCACCTATACCGCCGATGGTAGTTGTGTAATCGCTGGTGGAAGTAGTAAATACGTTTGTATCTATTCTCGACAAGAAGGTGTATTGGTCAAGAAATTCCAAATTTCCGAAAATCTATCCATGGATGGGACACAAGAATTCCTAGATTCAAGGAAAATGACACAAGCAGGTGCAGGGATGGATGATATTGAAGATGAATCCGATTTGGAGGATAGGATGGATACGACGTTACCAGGAGCTCAAAGAGGTGATATGTCAAAGAGACGAGTCAGGCGAGAGGCCAAGACCACTTGTGTCCGATTCTCTCAAACGGGTAGATCATGGGCAGCCGCATCGACAGAGGGTCTCTTGATCTACTCGCTGGATGAATCCACCACATTCGATCCATTCGACCTTTCACTTGATTTAACCCCTGAATCGATCTTATCGACATTAGCCTCCAAAGACTACTTGATCGCATTAATAATGGCACTTCGATTGAGTGAATTACCATTGATAAAACAAGTTTATACTGCCGTTCCCCCATCGGAAATCAAATTACTGGCACGCCAAATCCCTCCTGTATACGTCGAAAAGCTACTGGCATTCATCGCGGATCAATTGGAGAAAAGTCCCCATGTTGAATTCGATTTACTTTGGGTTGGCAGTATGTTGACGGCTCACGGGAAATGGTTAAGGGATAGGAGAGGGGAAATGGCAAGTGTATTTAGGGGTTTGCAAAAAGGTCTCATGGGTTTCGAGGCTAGTATCACGAAGCTGTAAGTCATTACTCTGCTATTAACATGGACGGCGCTAACATGGCAGCTGTGACGATAACGCCTTTTCTCTCGACTATCTCATTTCCCAATCCAAGAAAGCCGCCCAAAACACGGCCATCGAATTACCACCTCTACCTGTCGCATGAATGACTCGACGCCTCTTGCATACAGTATACCTCATCCATATATTAGCATATTACCTTAGCATCTATTGTACAAATTACGGTCCATGTATGAATGACCCAGATAACCCGACCGAAAACAACCTCATCCAAAAATGTCGATCTCTACTGGAATCCTACTCTGCCGTAGTCGTAGTCGCTTTCACGTTCTTCCTTCCCTGTCGTCCACTTGGCCCGACTGATAATCGCGAACTACTTCTGACCGTCTTGACTCGCCTACTCCTTCCTCGTTCTGCATCATTGTCCTTCTTCTCTAGCCTGACCCACGCAAACAATACCCATCCCACTCCCAACATACAGGCAGCGATGATAAAGATTGTAGGGGCATACGTACCGACCGTCGCGGCGAATACCGAGTTGTACAATATTGGACTGATGATCGTAGACCCCAAAGCATGGAGGACGGCTAATCCACCAAACAATCTGCCTGCCTCGCTTGAAGAGGGTAAAAGAGATAAAGCGAGAGAATTGGCGGTGGGCTGAGAAGCAGATCCACAGGTGACCAGGGTCGAAAGAATGATGAACCATGTTTCATTTGGGTTGAGGGCTAGGCCGATATAGGGGATTATTTCAAGTGTCATCGATACTCGGATCGTCCAAAGATCGAGAATGACGGGCCGCTTCTGCTTGACTTTAGGTACAGGAGTACCGTCGTAGGGTACATCCGAAGTGGGCGGGACCGGGTCATAGAAATACGGCTTGACGACTCGGAGGACGACTTGGGATTAGCTTATTCGTTATTTACTGATGGGAGAGCTTACGGGGAACAACGATTAAAAGCATGATACCTCTAGCGTAACCCATCAAGGAGATATAAGGACCGAGCTAGGAATAAGTCTGATGAAGGCAGTTGTGTAGTTCACGACATACCTCTGCAGAGGTCCAGCCATACGCGTACATCGCATACTGTACTTTTGTGGGTAGAACACCCTGTATGGTAAGCAAGATTCAGGATGTAAACAAAACCCTTACATATAGCAAGCCAAGCAAGAACATGCCGGCTCCGACTTTGGTCAGGTTCCAATCTTTCCTACCATCCTCCAACTCCCTAGGCGCAAAAATAGTCAAAGGCTGCAAGAACGAAAACAGCCTCCTAGTAGCCCTTCTTGCATTACCCATAATCCTCTTTCTCCGCCTGGAATGAGTCGCATCCGTCCCGGATTTTCGACTAAAAGTGCTGTCGGTATGCAACAACGGATCCCGCTCGGATGGATCGCCACGGTGTCGAGGCGTCGATTCCCATTCCCTGTCGAGGGTATCCTGACGTCTAGCCGCCGCTCTTGCAAGTTCCGCGTTCTTGCTCAATATCTGCCGAGATTCGGATGAAAGAGATTCCGGTAAGACGAAAAGAATCAAGCATACAAATACCGCATGAACGCAGACTGTCACGTAGATCGGCATCAAGCTATGGATGAGCAAACGTTCTTACTGGACTACTCAGTGTAGCTCACATATTGCCCGACCACTTGATAAGCATACTACCCAAGACCGGACCCGAAGCGAATCCAAGCATTGTCGTACCTGCCAATCGAGCAAAGACTGCCGCTCTAGATCCATCGGGAGTGACATCCGAGAGATAAGCATTAATGGTCGCGGTGAATGTCGACAGACCGCCAAAGAGACCTTCAATCATCGGACCGATGAGTAATGCCCGATATCCGCCTGGTGCCAAATATGGGAAGGTGGCGACCAGAATAAAAGCGATCTCACTACCATGTCAGCTGTTGGTACGGTCTAGATTGAGGAAAGAGCCGCGTACTTTAGACACATTGCCGCTTCAACCAACGCCATAATCTTGGTTCGTCCAATTCGATCAGATACCTGACCCCAGTATCCTGTGGTGATAGCCGAGATGATTCCAGACGATAAGCTGATCACTATTTGATTAGCTAATTCTTTTGTCATGACCTACTCATCGAGAGTTTAGCAGTAGCAGCCTGAACTTTCGGATCACGTTTGCATGTGCGAGGATCAATCTCGTGGTATGGTGGTCTGTCTTTAGGAGACGCCGGAGTGGGCTCCTCCGGACCGGGTTCACTGGGATCGGTGGGATGATCTGGATGAGGAGCTGGTGCGGAAGGATTTGGTGGATGTCTAGGTTTTGTACTGTTGATACGTAGACCATGATTCCACTCGTAATCGTAAATCTCTTTCTGAATCTTCCTAAACCACTCGTCCCCTGGAGAAGGGTGGTAGTCTGGCAAATTCGACGGTATGGTATGGTTTATCGACATATCCTCATTCAGATCGACCAATCGTATGGGTGCTCCAGTCTGCAGCGGGCCAGCCGGCATAATATCGAAAGACTGGGAAACAAGACTGGCTCCTTCAGATTGCCTTGGGGCTACGACCAAGCAAGCCAAGTTGATATATAGCTCACTCTTGGGTGCGATCCCCATCCCTAATGAGAGGGTAGCTCCAACGATGAAAGGGTAGATCCAACCAGGACTCGGTCTTCTCCAGGCAGGTCTCCTCGAAACCGATCCATCCCTCAGATTATCCCATGCAGGTTCCTCTTCCGATTCCGGCTCCTCTTCCCCTGACCCCGATGACTCTGCATCATTTTCGGCTTGCTCAAATTGCCATCTTTCACCTAGACCGGCCGATCCGACTTCGCCGGCAGGCACGTATTCCGTTTGTTGGGCATGAGGTCGTCGAGATCGGGAAGAATGGGTGGAGGAGTAACTCGAGTTCCGCGTACTGATAGGCCGAACGTGCGTGGGTATTGGTGATGGTGAGGGCGAGTCAGTGGGTTCGATGTGGATCGTGGGGATATTTGGAGTACCTGTCGTGGGCGACATGGTGGTGTGATTAGTAGATGGGTACTGGGCGATATATTTACCGTGAAAGTCGATGATGACGTTTCAGCGTGATCGAAAGGCTGGCTTTCGCTTCTCAGTCCGGTATTTCGTCGATGGCGATGCTGAGTGCTTGGCTGTGTATTGTTGAAAGCCTATTCACGATAGTAGTCCAACATCGAGTATGCACAGATCGTGGCTAGATGATGATGACATGAAGAGTGGGGATGGGGATTATTTCGTATCTCGCTCGTATCCCGCGTTCGTCATTTTTCGGTCATGCCCGAAGGTCACATCACATGGTAGAGTACACGGTAGAGAGGGGCAAATGGCATTGAAATTATCTATACATATACGTACATTGGTCGAAGCCGAGTAGCATACGTACTGGCTACTCGTCCGAATCGCCGAACAGTCCCCAATCTTCTATTCTGAAACTACGAACCGCCCCATCTAGCCAAGCAGCGACCTTTCCCTTTTCCGCCTCACCACCTTCTGCACCTAAATTGACATTGACACTCAGTACCACATCAGCTTTTTTTTTGCCCATCCAGCATCTCCAAAGTGCCATGCCTATCCATACTTGATCGGGTTCCTCGTCTTCGTGTCCCGGTCGAGGCGCTCCTGTTGGATTGTGCGTGAATTTGTGAATTTTCTGCGTTCCTATCAGTGTGATTGGCTTTGGTTGTGCGTCGTTTTGTAACGGAGAAGAAGCGATTGGTGAGGAGGGGGGTGTACTAAGGATCGTTGACGATAAAGCCGTATTGTCATGTGCGAGGGAATCGAAATGAAATCTTGAAATCAGCTCGGCGCTTCTTTGTGGAATGACTTACTTGATTGCCTCCCATAAATCTGTACTACATCTCCCTTCTTCTACCATCTGCAATATTTCAACGACAACACTAGTCTCGCTGTTGGCACTAAGGAAGACTTCCTGGTTATCAGGGATCTGCCGGAGGTCACTGCTACGTAAGTATGGCCGAGTTATCGATAATCGAGCAACATACCTGGCATCGAGGTAGTCTTTTGGCAGACTAGCGGTGATAGCTCCGCCGAACAACTCCCGGGCAGTCATATTTGTAGCAGGAATTGTCATGGTGATGCATACAATATAAAATCATTGCAACAATTCAAGAAGGCCGACGGTTTGTGCCTGAATTCATCTAACATGTCTAACGCGTCTTGATACCGTCAGTCACCATATACAATGAGTATACCAGCTTCATCAGCTCTACCATTCGAGCTGAGAGTGCACGCCCTCGAATTGCGCATATACGGTTCTCGGTATGCTGGCGAATCAAGCTCGAATTCGGGGCCAAACAGCCAGCGCACGATACAGAGTCGAATTCGAGATATCGAGGAGACCCTCGACCGAGCTGCGCAAAGTAGTGATGCCTTGAAAAGGCTTCTTGAGGGGTGTAAGTCTTCTACAGTCTCTTGAATATTATCTTAACGATTAATGTGGGCTGACAACAAGATCCCCAATACCTTCCACTACTCTCGCTTGATGCGCCGACGGATGATGGAGCTATTGAATCGGAACTTTTACCGGATAGTACAAAGCTGGCGATGGTTCTCGCGGCAGCGGGCGATATCAGACATGCGGAGCGTACACTGAGGGATATCAATGTATTGAACCAGCAAGGCGCCAGTGGGGTAGGTAGTTTGGAGGGTAAGGCATGATATTGAACCGGAGGTAATGGAATTGACAGCAGGCCTGTTGCCGTATAAAGGCGAGTTGATCAGCGCACTACAAGAGACGCAAACTCGCTCCAAAGAGCTCAAGCAGTCGAGGCAGGAAGTAGGGGACCTATTGAGGAGATATAATGAATTCGTTAGTCCGCCCACTCCCCCATCATCTCATGTTATGGACAGCTGATAGGCAGACAACGACAGTATCAGACCTGTTCCTCGAATTACATCATCGGATTGAGCAGATGGAAGAATTAGTAGCCAAAAAGGAAGCCAAGCAGAGAAAAGAACGTGCTTCTCAGTATTAAGCAAGGAGAACAGTTACGATATTATACGACTTTCATGATATATATTTAATGATCATCTTCTTCTTCACCTGGACATCCGCCTGGTGCCTCCATCTCGTCGTGAGAATTATACTTGTATGCGCACCAGAAACAGAACAAGTGCTCGTGGCGCAATTGTGAGATCAGGTATGTTAGATGTGTTTGGGTCTACCGTCAGTGTGATCCTGACGAGTCAACGAGATTACTCACATCCATCGCAAGCACTTTCTTTGTACCAGAGACCATTGACTCCCAGTCGACCCCTTCGTACCCTTTCGTTTCCCTCTGCTCTTCTTCCTTGATCTTGGCAGCTTCTGTAGGAGGCTTGAAGCTGAACCTGACATTCTCCTCATCTTCCCCTCCCAATTGGGACAACATATCGCGCCTCATTTGTTCCCTTAGTTTCTCGGCTGCTGATAGATTTGTCGACCGAGATATCGTGGGATCGTATACCGCTGGAGGCGGAGATGGGGAGCGCGTCGGGGAAGGCGATCTGGAATCTACTTGTGCTGGATATATCAGGCGGAGGAGAGGGCGAGGGAGTGTGCCCAGAGCGTCAGAAGGCATAACATGTAGTGGATGAAACTGTTCATCAGTCGATAGTCACATGTTCTTCGTGAGGGAGACACACCTTGACACCAGCTTCTGCATCGTAGCTGATCAATAATTCCCTTGCCTTGAACTCTTTCCGTTCCTCGTCCCGCTGCGCAAATGTTTTTTTCTGCATTTCTCTGAACTGATCCGTTTTCTGCCCTAATCTAGCCATCTTCGACTCATCAAGTAGGTCTGGATTACGGTTGGACGTAGGTATAGGAGGTGGCGTCGGATCTCTTGCTGTCAACCCCTTTCGCCCAGACCATAACGATATTCGAATAGGTTCAGTCCGTGGAGCTTTTCTCGATGTTGAACCTATTCCTCCTCTGGGTACATCGTCGTCTTGTTCATCATCTAGCCCAAGCTCGACTTTTCGTTTCGGTGCAGTCGTTGTCGTCGTCGGCTCATCGACATCTTTCTTGCCTAGTCCCTCACCAACCTTCCAGCCCATCTTCATCATCATTGCCATGGCTTTGCCACCTCCACTACCACTATCTTCTTGGTGATCCTTCTTTTCGAATAGACTTGTGTTCAGTCCTTCACGACGCTGTTGTTCCTCCCTGACTTTTGCTGGTTGTAGGTTCTTTGCTAGACCAGCTCGTTGGCCTTTCAGGAGCTGGGCATCTCGTTTGGCTTTATAGCTCTTCTCAGCTGCTGGAGCTTCGACCAGGAACTTGTCCGACATAAAGTCATCCTCAGAGTCAGACATTGCTATAATGATGGGTTGTAAACGAGAGCAGAGAGCCAAAGATGTGTCAAGGTGGAGGTCCCTTTGGTCACGTGTAGGCCACGTCCTGCCCAGGCGGAGTTCACATTTCGTTACTACGGGATCCCGCAAGTCTTTGCATGTATAAACACGGCTTGTATGGCACTCGAGATGCCCAAGGCCCTCTTTAATCAGTCCGGAAGCCCGACGCCGGACGACAAAGGTGAACAGGCGCAAAGTAAGACCGCCCACTCTTATCTCGGCTTACTCGGCGACAAGCGCGCGCTTCAACTCCTCTTTGGCTCATGTGCTTCAACTCCATGATTTACTCTTGTCCTGACTGGACACCGCGCCTTTCGACCAGCTAGCAAATAGCGGTAACGCGTATGTCATACGGGGATAATGTTGTTCTCATACTCCTTCTTCCGACTCACGCCTCTGATGTGGTGTTGTCTACTCACTCTTGTCCTGATCGCCAAATTCGGCCTGGCGTTATCAGTACCCATAGACGGACAACTGCCATTCACTAATCCCGAGTCAACCTTCGACAATGGCTATCCGATTGTTTCGAAAGATACTGCGAGGTACTTTGACCACCTCCGAAGGCGATACGGTATCAAAGGTCTGTCAATAGCGGTGGTGGCTTCACCGACGTATACTGGTGAGGGGTGGTTCAATCAGACTATTTCCCTTGGAGAGGCGAATATGGACGGCAGTAAAGTCACTGATCAGGTGAGTGTGTCATGTCTCGTCGATGGACTGCATGGCTGAGAATAGACGTTGTTTGCTATAGCGTCAAACTCGAAATTGTTCACATCTGTCGCTACCCAGATACTAGTGGCTAATGAAACGGTGTTGCCGAATGGCAAGACTCTTTCTCTCGGGACCAAAGTCAAAGACATTCTGGGAGATGATTGGGTTCTGATGGACAAGTATGCTGAAGAGCGTCTGGATCTCATTGATCTCCTGAGTGAGTGCTATCACAAGCAGCTGAGTGAACCCTGACAAAAGGTATGAGGAGTGGGTTACCAAGTCATGACTACTCCATCAGGCATGTAGCCGAGATCACGGATCTTCTTTGATTCGGCTGAGCAATAGTGACGTGCCTCCCAGCGAGATTGTCAAGTCTCTTCGATACCTCGAGCCCTCGGCAGACGCCCATCAAGCATGGCAATATTCCAATCTCCACTATCTAACCCTAGCACACATTGTCTCCACCCTCTCTGGGCTTCCCTTTCACGAATACGTCACACAGTATATCTTTGATCCACTTGGTATGGACCGAACCATGTACAACTTCTCCCTCGCCCGTCAAACGGAGGGTGGTATGGTAGACTCTTTCATCCGTGTTGGGAGAAATGTTACTCGCTGCGGAGAAATCTGGAGATTGACAGATGGATGGCCTATCGACGGAGAAGTGCTCGAGACGGCTTGTATCGGTGAGACCGTCGGAGTCGGGTGGTGGAGTGAAAGTGATGGCTTGAACAACGCCGGACCTTGGGGGATTGTCACGTGTGGACAAGATATGGTGTGTCACTCTTGACGTGGTTTCAAGCCTGTTGGCTGAGCCTCAGGTGAAATGGGTCAAGGAGATGATCAACCCTACCCCGAAACTCGTCAATCGCTCCCTCAACATGTATGCAGTCCCACTAGGCCACAACGAAGCCAACGAATTTGGCGTAGCAACATATGGCCTAGGTCAATGGTCATACACCTACAGAGGACACCAGGTATATGGTCATACGGGCGGACTGCCAGGCGCTTCCTCCTTACTTTATACCCTTCCTCAAGCGGGTCTGGGACTGATGATTGCCGTCAACGATGTCACATTCGCCAAAGAGGTCTACGATATCATTGCCTATAGGCTGGTGGATGAATTACTGGGTGAGAACCCGATAATCGACTGGGAAGGAAGATTTATGCGAGATGAATTCGGGACCCAAAAAGCAATTGGTACCAGACCACCCACGGATCCTAGGCCAGCCGCCGAAATCCAGGGCGAATACAGTCATCCGGGATACGGTACCTTCCAACTAGACGCCATCAATCAGCAAAAACACGATGGAATACCCGCCGCAGTGGTTGATGCATTGGCCTTGAGCGACTTCAAGCTAAATACTTCTTCGGTCTGGCTCTCGCATTGGAACAAGCCTTTTGCAAATTACGTTGCAATCTCGCATTTCGATGGCCCACTGTACAATTGGACGATATTAGGAGTCTACAACCGTTCTGATCCAGGTCTGGCGCGGCGGGAAGTAGCCGTAGTTCATAATGCCGGACCAGCGGTGATCACTGGGGAAGGGATGGGAATGTTTGGAAACTGGTATGATGGTGGACCTACTGTCGATCAAGTGCCGTTGGTAAAAGATGAGGATAGAGTCGAGGCATCGGCGGAAGTTTGGTTCACCAAATTATAAGCTGAGTTCGGATAGCTACGGGTTGTATGCATTACCTGTGTTTGTTACAACATCTTTTAGCCCTGACTACCTCTCCTTGGACCGAATACATCTCCAGGCATCAAGGTATCCCTTCTGGGCGTATCATCACTATTCCTCCAACCCGTGACACTTGATCCTGCCTCTGAGCTCAATCTCTCACTCTGACTTTCGGTATCTGCATCTCGGAACAGTCCGACCGTTGTTCGCATCTCGGACGCCCCATTGGACTGCGCCCGGACCGCCGTTCCGAGCGACTCGATCCGACTACTCAACCATCCCGCGAATGTAGGACTCATTGCGAAGGTGGCGTAGAAGTCATGCTCGACTCTTGACTTCATCGTTAGACCTTTGGTCTTGAACGCAAGTGGGTTTGGCCCGGTAGAACGTAGATGCGCTAAGAAAGTGGGTAAGGAGAAAGGCTTGATATCCGGTAGTCGACTCGATATGGCGGGTACGAGCGTTTGGAAATATCGATTGAGCGGTACTAAGAATCTCTCGGTAAGTTGTTGGAAATGCATCCTTAGCGCTTCATTGGCTTCAACATCTTTTGTCAGCTTGCAGGAAACCCTCGGGACTGCACTCACTATCAAGATCACCCTCGGCAACAATTGCTTCCAGGCGTTTCAGTAATGGCCGGTCTTTCGAGATACTCCGATTTCGATTACTGATGAATCCCTCGGGACCATCTAATGGGTGTTTGGCCGACGAGCCAGGTCGACGGGGTTTGTCTGATGGTACAACAATGACGTTTGGCCAATGTGATGCTGCATTCCGAAAGAAAGGATTGGTGACGCCGACCACGACTCCTGCTTGGGGTTTATTGGAATTGACAAGAAGCGAAAAATCGTGATCGTGTATATGCAAGTAGGGTCGGAAGTCTCCTGGAGGTGGGATCTTCTTCGTCAGCATAATTCGTTACAGACTGAGCTCGACGACTCACTGGGCGTATGAGATCTCGTAGCCACCATACAATCTCTGAGCACCGCTGTGGATCCGGGGCAATGACCAGTATCGGTTCAGCAGCTATTAAGCATTCCCATATCGACCACAATGACGGCAAGATCGTTGCGAATGCCCTCAACGGAGATGAATGAGGCAGAGACGCCAGAATCTGTCATGAGCGTTATCACATTTCCCTGACTTACAGCTGGAGAGCGATCCGGTCTAGCAGGCAGACTCTTGCGGACCTGAGGTGCTTCTGTCGAATCTGGCATCTTGACGTCCAGGAGACTTGTAAGCAATGGAAGTTCTAGACGGGCATCGGGCACTGGATCAGGCCTATTATCAGCATCGTTATCTCGCCGACCGCATGACGTACCAGGCAGCGACGGAATGACAGGCAGCTTCCAGTGCAGAATATCCATGTTGGAAGAAGATTGGGGCAATAGTCTCCAAGACTGCCATGAAGAGTGCCGGTAGGGGAAGGTGAGTAAGTATCACCAGTGATTTCTACTGGATAAGCATTATTGGAGTCAAGCACTCACCTGCATATAGCCTCTCGTGATTCCTCCATCCTTTCTTTGCTCAAACCAGACATAGCCATATAACCACTCCCTTCCTCGCTCATCCCATTTCCGGTACTCTTCTGCTTTTCCTCCCGCCCCACTTTGTCCTGAGCTGGTCGATGTACCTCGAGACCGACTTTGAGTTTGAGTTCCAGCTGACAGCCGATCATTGCTGATGGTAGCTTCCGACATGGCTTGTTCCATTGACATGACATGACCTGGCATTGGTGAAGGTGGTTCTGGGAGTGAGAGTGTCGAGGGGTCGGGCGGTATGCTTCGAATCTTGAAGGAAAACATGATGAACCCTTCCGCGAACAATGAAGTGTCTGGAAAGCTGGAAAAGGCCCTGTTCATCAGCCGAGTATGCGTAGGCAGGCTTACACGTTCTCCTTTTCCCCTGGACCCCATCTTCGCCCTATTATCCGACGCTCTACTACAGGCCCTCTTTCAAGATCAAAGTTGCATACCACTATCTCCTTGATCCACCTCCCCACCTTCCGAGCGATTTCAGGCGTGATTAACGGAGGCGGTCGCGGATCTCCCGGACGGCGGGAGTAGCCTAAACGGTCGGTCGCCGACAATGGCGATTTCGCGGATGTTTTGGTAAACAGCTGAGGTAGCTTCTTGTGGGTGTTCAGCGAGCGACTTCGTTGGATCTGTGACTCTGTACGCTCCATAGTAGGTATCGAGTGCCCGTTTGAACGACCTGGAGTAGAGGGTGAAGGTGGTCTGGCCGAATGTGTCCGCGACGGTCCCGCCTCGGAATTGGCGTTGTGGAATTGATTGGAACGAGTTCCTATAGTATTTGACCGAACGGATGGGCTGTAGATGTCGAGAGGATGGCGAGGACGTGATGAGAAGGTGGCGAGCTGAGGCGAAGTCATGGAACTTGCCATAGATAGGTCGCCATCTCCAGAGTCAAAGTCCATGTTTGGGTCATAGCGCGAGGAGCTTGACATTGCGAAATGGAGCGTGTCAACTTCCAAGATCTGATCGGTAGTGTTATCCAAGGGCGTAAATCTAGTGCTCTATGGTAGCATCTTGGGCAGCTATGGGCAATGGTGAACCGCAGGTATATATGTAGAGTGCACAGAGTGATCGACAAACTGACGTATCCGGTCTTTCCGGCGGGAGATTTCCCTGACCTCAAATTGGTGTATCAATCGTGCACATGCTCAGAGATCTAGATCATTGATACACCAGCTACAAAAGATTATGATACAACCATCTGGCCTATGCTACATGCTCAATCATTCAATACAGCCATCAATCTCTTCCTTTCTTCCCTGTCCTTCTTGTCCCTCTCTTTCCATCTGATTTTACCTTTCTTGCCTAATTCCAATCCGTGCTTTGGCGGGGGATATCGACTTCTCTGCTGAACTCTCCTGATCTCTTCGATTGTATGTGTGACTTTCTTTTCGGCGTCTCGAGCTGCTTTCCTGTTTCGTTGATGACCTAATCCGAGTCGGTCTAGCTTCAAGGAGGTTGCTACAGGTGCCGTTCGTCCTGGACCGCTCCTGATGACTGGCGGGATAGTGTAGTCGTCCTGTTCGTCCTCAGAGTCGAGAGTGAGATCGACGACTGTTTCTCCATTCGCGTCCAATTTTATGGGTGGTGTTCTCTGCCGTGAAGGCCCAGCTTCGGGCATGGCCTGTCGTTCTACCCAACCGTCCGGTCTGCCCAACCCACCTCCATCCCAGCCATGACGCGTTTGAAGTAGTTCATATCCCTTGTTGTCCGGCCCGAGCACGTATTGGACAGCTGCTGGACGAGGTTGCGATGTAGAGATATTGAGCATTGTCGATATGGACGAAGGGCCAGGCGAAGAGTGAGCAGACGAGGTGGCAGAGCGGTCTTGGGCAAGCAGAGCTCGGCGGATGAACCATTCTGATTGATTGACTCGGAGTGGCTTGCTTTCGATAGGTTTGATATCGGTGAGCGGCGGTATCTGCGCAGTGTCCAAGTCGGGCTTAACTTCGATGGTGTCGTCCTCCTGTGATAGGTCGATCACTAGTTGAACATCACCCTGATCCTTGGTCAATGTCTCTCCTTCCTTGATGGTTCCTTTTGTCGCAAGGCTTCGATACCATTGGGCCAAATCCTGTTGGTCTTTCGGATTTGTCGTTCTCCCCTGATCAACCTCGACTCCAGCCCCTTCCAACGCGCTCCGACCGAGCTCATCGTAGCTGCCGGTACCCTTGACAAAAGTCGGTAGTCTGTTCATACGCTCGTGACCATGCTTGGCGGGGTTGATGTTCCATTCAGCCCATATTTGGCTTCGATTTGGTTCCCATTCTTTCTCTGCCAATTCCTTCTGGGCCTCTTCGAACAATTCCCGTTGACGTGTTGAAGGTGGTGGATCTGATTTGATAATTATCGCTGGAGGTAGGCCTAGACCTGAGCGATACGGTCTCGGTTGTGTCATGACATTGGTGTAGTTGTGTTCAGAATGGTGTAGCCTATGGTGGCGAGATATCGACATGTAGCATAAATTACGTAAGACGAGGCTCTATCCGCTGGAATCAGGAACGTGATAAGAATGTGCGTGAATTATATGTACAGTATGTCGTATTTCATCATCTTTTGTTGCAGCTTGTATATTCCGGTCATCGGCTCGCCAGACCAATCCTACCGAAAGATGAGATAGTACGATCCTGTTTGATCAAAGACCTCGAATTCCAACCATGAAATTCGGACAGTAAGTCGCCGCCAAGCACCGGAGGAGTGACATCAACAGCTGACCCCAAAAGGTACTTGAGTGAAAATCTCACCCCCGAGTGGAAACGGGCTTATATCGATTATCGAGCATGCAAGAAATCTATCAAGGTCATTGCCCGCCGACTGGGTCAGATAGCAGATCATACACCCGACAGCCAGGAGGATAGGGCTGAGGCTGAAGGAAATGATAGTTCTGCAGATGAGGATTATGGACCCTCGGCTCCGCCTAGAAGATCGCCTAGCGGTATCGGACGTAGTTTTCGGTCCGGATCGAGTGCCAAGTCTCCAAATGTTGGAAGCTCTACACCCAATACGGCTGGAAAGACAAAGGCACGTTCTACTCTCAACTGACTAGCTAATATTAGAGCCCACGATATGGATCCATGACTACGACCCCTCGGCAAATTAGCAAGATCGATTCGAACCCGCCTCCACTAGACCTCGGCGAACATGGATCCCCAACAGAGCATTTCCATACATCCAGCGATGAAGCTACCATGCCAATCGGCCCGTCATCAGCGGGAGGTATGACGCCTAGGCTAGGGCGAAGCGTGATCTTCAAGAGCTCGAACGGTAATAATGGTGACGGCCTACCAACACCTGGCTTGACGCGTACGGCGGCTTCGCCTGAACTTAAGTCGAGCGAAGAAGGACACGGGACCGACACTTCTACGGCACCGCTGAATGCCGAGGCTGGACCTACAAAGTCTCGATTGACAGACAAACTCAGACTCAGTCCCAAGGTCACATCAATTCCGCGAAACAAGGAAAACAGCCCAAAAGTCGGCTCTCGTAGTCTTCGTAAGTCTCGCCGACCGACAGCTCACTGACCTCCAGGATCCATGACTCTTCCCTCGCCCCGCCTGCCTCTTCCCGCGTCACGTGTCGCGTCCCGGACAGCGGACAATTTCGATGATCTGTACGAAACCCTTGAAGATGACGAGAAGGCGTTCTTCGACCTGCTATCGCGAGAGCTGGAAAAGGTCGAGAATTTCTATATCGCTCGAGAGCGTGAGGCGATCCGACGCGCCGAAGAACTCAAGGATCAGCTCACCGTTCTGGCGGAACATCGTAAAATATATCACGAGCTGTATCCGGAGGGATTGACAGAGTGGGAAGTCAGTATCGGACGAATGGTACCCGCCGTCCGCGGGCCCGTTAGTATGACGCATAAAGCGGCACAAAAGATGAAACTACCATTCACTCGAAACGATACCTTTGACAGTGGAGCGCCAAAGAACGATGGTAAAGCCGCGCCTCAGTCCCATGGAAACAAGGATGGCAGGAAGGACATGGACTTGGCTGCTTTGAGAGAAGCGATGATTGCCGACAAAGACCACAAAACTTACTCGCCTGAAAGGTATACGAAACACAAGAAGGAATTGCGAGGTGCTTGTCAAGAGTTTTATCGACATTTGGAAAGAATCAAGAATTACAGAGTAGGTCATATACACGGTAGGCCGCTGATGGCAGATCATGAACATGACTGGATTCCGTAAAGCGTTGAAAAAGTACGAAAAGACGACTCGGACACATTGTATGGATTTATGGACTGAGCAGTATCTTGGTAGACAGGCCTTTTCGAATGGAGAAATGGTCGAGTCATTGATCAAGCAAATGGAGGACATGTATACGACCCATTTCGGTATGTCCGCCTCCTAGTGAGATCTCCTCGCTGATAGCTGCAGAACACGGAGACGCCAAAAAAGCGCGTGACAAGTTGAGGCGGCAGGATCGCAACAATACTGTGAGTCCAGAATAACTTGACAAAATTGACATTCAGCACTACACGACAATTTTTCGGTCAGGCTTCATGGTCGGAATAGGAATCCCAGCTACAATCTTTGCCTTAGTCAAAGGTAAATTCCTTCGTGAGGCAACGCTAATAGCCAGCTTTGTCTGCTGGAATTGAAACTGAAATCCCGGCATGGAACGGTCTTCTGATTGTTTATGGATCACTTTACCTACCAGTGATATTTGCTATGCTGTTTGAACTGAACCTTGATGCCTGGGTGAATGCTCGGATCAACTATGAGGTATGAGTGTTGTGGTGTTTGGTTAGCTTACGATAGTTTGTCATGGAATTATCAAGGCCAGTCCTGGACTTTAGATCGTACCTGGAGGTATATCCGGATCTAAGAAGTAAGCTGACATGTAGATACCGGCATTCCTGTTTGCGACCCTCAGCTTTTGCTTTTATTTCACCTACTTCCAAGTCGGCGCATCCAACATCGCACCAACCTCGTGCGTCACCGAGAACTACTTGGTAAGACTATACTAACAAGTAGATGGCCAGCGATCTGGCTTGTTTTCGTTGCTGTCCTGTTTCTCAACCCTCTTCCGATCATCCGTCGCGATGCACGGTATTGGTTCCTCCGAGTCTTGCTGCGAGTCATCACCCCGGGCTACTCTCGAGTCGAGGTATGCGACCCTTCATCGCTGGCTCGCCCGTCGCTGATACCAGTTTATTGCTTTCTTTATTGCCGATGAGCTCAATTCGCTCGTCTATTCGATTCAGAACATCTACTTCCTCTCCTGCGGGTACGCCCACCGCTGGCCTGGGGAGATCTTTGATGTCTGCCCCGCTGGCAAATCATGGCAATATGCCTTGCTACTTTGTTTGCCCGCTCTCGCACGACTGATTCAATGTGTCAAGCGATGGCATGATACGCGTCTCAAGATTCATCTGATCAATGTACGTCCCTCGCCTAAATTATGATTCCAAGAAGCTGATGATAGGCCGGCAAATACCTCAGCTCAATCGGTCAATTCTGCATGTTTGTCGTCTGGAGATCAAGAGGTAGTCCCTACCTCGACCCCGCATTCTTTGTCTGGATCGTAGTGGCATTTATCGCTTCATGCTATACTTCATCCTGGGATTTGATTATCGATTGGAGTCTATTCAGACCAGGCCACAAGGGTCTGAGACCGGATTTAGGTTACCGAAACAAGACGTTGTACTATTGCGCCATGGTCTATAATGTCGTCATTCGATTCGTTTGGATCTGGTATATACCCCATGCTGGCGGATACATCAGGGTCCGAAGTTTCTTTTTCGCCCTCGCGGAGATGCTGCGTCGTTGGATCTGGAATTTCTGTACGTAGTCTTTTACGAATAAGCTGATCTTGAAGTCCGTGTAGAGACAGAACATCTAGGTAATGCCGACGCGTACCGTGTTACTCGCGAGATCCCACTACCATACCGACGTATTGAACATGACTCCGATTCAGATGAACCATTGCAGCGGACCAAAAGCTCAAGTCAAGGTCAAGGAATCTCAGTACATCTCTCGAAATTGAGGAGAAGGCTTGAAGATCCAGCAGATGGAAAGCCCACAGAGACGGCGAGTCCCAAAAATGGTTCTGGGTATAGACAAAGGCAATATGAAGCTTGGAGGCCAAAAGATAAGCCTGCTCATGGTGAAGTATAGGCAGTCGCTTGTACACGGTATAGTTCATATATACGATATATCATACACGATAGATGCTATAATGATTGAAGATTACCAGAAATCATCATCCCCTCCTCCTCCCTTCTTTCCACCAGCAGTAACCTGCCTCTGATAAAACTCGGCAACTTGCTCTGATGTCGTGGCCTCGTCTGCAGGCTTATCATCCCTGACTTTCAAGAACCGTGGGAATCGCAGTGATATACCACGACTTTCGATCTAAACATGAGTATTACCGGTCGACACTGTGTAAGAGGTTCACTCACCACACCGTGAGCAGCCGTGTAGACTGGACTCAGACTCAGATCGGCAGTCAATACCTCCCAAACCACCTTGGGTTCAAACCAGATCTCGGGTTTGGCACCTCCAGCCTCAATATCGCCCCTGACCACCTGCGTCTCGAGCGGTTCGAGAAGCTTGTGAAATTGTAGTAATACCTCTTCGGAGAATCCGGTACCGATTTTACATATTGTTTGGAAATGTTCGGAATCCGGATCATAGCATGCCAAGAGGAATGCACCATAGACATTTGTTCTTTTTCCTTTACCGTAGTATGCCCCGACCACAACCAAGTCGAGCGAGTCGCCCACACCGGAAAGATAGTCCTTTTTCAACTAACGGATCAGCATACATTTCTGGCCAGACAGGATATACTTGCCTTAAGCCAATTGATACTTCGCCTACTTGGTTCATAAGTCGAACTCTCGGTCGTCAACATCTTGACCATTAGACCCTCACATCCATCCTTCACACTCTCTTCCAAAAACGTCTGAATCTCCTCAGTCGTATGGCCGTCTGATGATTTCGCGAAATCAAACTCTCCCTCGACCGGGTGAAAATGTTGCTTGAGCAGTTCACGACGCTGCTTGAGTTCGAGCGATAGTAGGCTCTGCCGATTAGCTCGGTGAAGGTCGCAAGAGAGTGCACTGACCTCTCCGTTCAAATACAGCAGATCGAAAGCAAACAAGTGAACTCGAACGGTAATATCCTCTGTACGGACATCTTTGCGTTTTCTCCTACTGAGATCTTGGAACGGCAACAGCTTCTTCGTCTCCAGATCATACGCCACCGCCTCGGCATCGATGACAAACGACTTGACATTTTCATTGATACTCTTGACCATTAGCCTAGGTCTCTTGGTTGATGACTCACCCTTGGGACCTGCTCCACCAGGTCAGGGTATTTGGCACTCATATTTTCTGAATTTCGACTAAACACTGCAATCTCGCCATTCTCCAACATGTGGACCTGAGCACGCTCCCCATCGTATTTGTATTCGCACGTGAATTCTTTGCCTTCAAATCGATCGAGCACTTCGGTAATTGCTTTTGTTGGTTTGGCCAACATGGGTTTCAAAGGTACACCGGGAGTAAGTTTGCAAACGTCTCGCAATTTCTCGACACCGCCAGCCATCAGGGCGGGAACGACAAGGTCATAATTCGGCAATTCACTGTGAATCAGACGTTGAAGCTGGTTCAAGAGGCTGGAGGACGGACCTGTAGACGGATTTGACGATGTCAGCTCCCTGCTCTAGCTTGGCAGCGATTTTGTCGTGCGGAGTGTTCTTGCCTTCTGCAATATTTAGCGACGACGGTACGGGCAGACTCACCGAGATCTCGAAGAACGATGGCATGAGCCAGAGCGACCACCAAGGTCTTATCCGCTAGACCTATACGCAATTTACCCTCGAGTGATCTAACTATGAATTTCGCTTCATTCCCTTGGCACGCTGCTAGAAGCTTTTTTATAATTCCGACTTTTTTGTTTTGAGACTAATCCTCAGCGCGGATTCCAGCAATAGATTGACGGACGTACAGCATTACCGGAAGCCTTGGCAATTTCCGTCAGACTCTGAAAGACCGATTGTACCGTCAAAGCTTTTGGCTTGAACATGGTAGGTTGGTTATTTCTCGAGTTCTATTGGTGAGCTGGACAATCCGAGACAAAGGTAAACACTAGTTTACCATTGCGACTTTGCCCAAATCACCCTCTTTCCTAAGGTCTTCCTTGATTTTTGTCGTTGCTCTCCCTGTGCTCTCTGCGATGGCCTTGACCAACAACATTTCGCCGATTCCCAGCTCGATTCCCATGTAATCAGGGCACAGCTGATCGTCAGTCTTGAGTTCATGGAGGATGTAGCGTTGGAGCCTACTCGATTGATACACAGGTAGACGACCTTGAGGAGATTCGAATTCTTTGCCTCGGTCGCTGTGTCCCGCTTGGCAACAGCTAGCAAGAACTGGGTGAGAATCTCGAGGATCTCGAGACGCTTCGTCGTCTTTTCAATGTTCTCGAATGCGGTCACTAGTGCAGCGTATGGTACCCTGATTGTCAGATGGGACATGTGTATTCCACTCACGCTTCTCCCTCTTTCCATCCCGTCACCGAGCTCGCGCCAGCCTTGAAATCTTTTGTGAATATTGATGCACTGTGGTCTTAGCTGTCTCTCTACGAGGGCGGTCGCTTGAGCGCGACTTACAGCTTGACCGCAGCTTTTCCTTCCTGTTCCTCCTCCTCCTCATCATCAAGCTCATCTTCGCCTTCCTCCTGCTCGTGCTCAGGTGATTCGCGATACTCCTCTTCAGCTTTCTCTTCCTTTTTAGGGACCGGCTTGGCAAATATCGAAGCAATGGGCTTGTCTATCTTGGCCTTGGTGACTGCATCCTTGTCGCCGTCCTTTTCGTTTCCGGGTTTCGCCTTGGACGATGACGCCTTTGGCTTTGTCACTACAGGCTTCGACTCCTTCACAGGCGAAGGTGATCTGTGTGCTCTGACCTCTGGCTTGGAGGCTTTTGGTTTGGAAGCAGGCGATGTGAACAGGTCTGCCAACGTGGCCTCGGTTTTGGCTTTCTTTGCAGGTGGTGATCGAGCTGATCATCAGCAGGTTTGGCCTTTGAGAGAGAGAGAACTTGCTTCGGTCTCTGTCACCATTCTTCTCGACATCCGAGACTACATCTCTCTTGGAGCCTGCTCCATTCGGGGATTTCGAGCTCTCAGCCATGATTTAAGCCTGGTTAATATCGAAAATCAATCGCTCGACGCGTCGCGAACCTCGTCATGTCAAGGTGGAGGTGATGTAAAGGTTAAAAGGGAGGGGTCGGTTAAGACTGTGAGGTATGCCCAATTTCATCGTATATCCAGGTAATGGTGCAAGAGCAACTTGAGCAGCAGCATACAGCGCTTTCAATCTTACCGCATCAATACACTTATAGACCCACGGTATCGGACAAGATATCAAATCTCATCGGAATAGCAAGAGTTGAATCCATCGAATCGCCCTTTGTACCCCTAGATACGCTCGGACTTTGCACACACAACTACACACAATGGACCGTTCATCTGCTTCTCGTCAACTACAACGGTCGGACCGTATAAACAATAGCCCATACAAGAGACCAGCTCAGCAATCAGGTCAGGCTACACCTAGATCGCCCATCGCTGTAAGTCTCCTGACCATAGTGAATGAGCCTACGGAGCATGCTGACCAGATAGTCGTTCCCTTCCCTTCGCTCGATATACTCTTTCGTGACTGCACCATTTTCTCGGCAGCCATTACTGCCGCAAACCAACCAGGATCTAGCGGAAGATCAGAAATCGCAGTCTGGGAGTGAGGACGGTTGGAACGGATCGCCTCCACCTGGTATGGAAGCAGAGGACGTTTCTTCTTTGGCAGCAGCAGGAAGGCGGATCGACGACGACGTAGAGGCAGGGGAACCATCTAGTACATACCAGCCGACTCGTCTGATTGTGAGTAGTAGTGGGGGCATCCTGAGGCTGATCGACAGGCATCCCAGTCGCTCGAGTCGCGCCCTTCTCTTCAGCAAGAATCCTCGGCTGCATCATCAAGCCGACAGACTCCCTCCACGATCACGGCAGGGATCTACGGAAACAAGCGACCTATCGCTTCGTTCGCAACGCCGATCATTTCGCGCACGCCCTTACCGTCGTTCCTACCGCAAGCTTCGACTGGCCAGTCCGCCGCGTCTGTCGCCTTGACCGCGTTTGTTGAAGCAAAGAAAGGGGAAACCATGACTGCGCAAGATATGCGGGTCATGAGGACGTTGATGGAGGATATCGAGGCGGAACGACCGAACGCAGCTTTATCTCAAAACAGATGGACAGCGGATAGTCCTCGACAGGTCAAGTCTCTCCGAGAAAGTCAACTCGCTGGACCTTCGACCCCGAATCGTCTCGTCGACTCGGTCCGTGGTAGTCCTGGATCACTGTTCTCAGTCGGTAGTCCAGCTCGATCGGGGCCAAATGGAGACTCGCCTGCCAGTCGCAGAATAAGTTACTTGGGCCCCGGAATGTCGCCAAAACGAATGCTCAACAAATCTCGAAGCTCCGAAAAGCCGCTATTCACATCGGACGTTGCCGAGGAGAGTGAGCCGAAACGACAAAAGACGGACGTCACACCCAGTACATCGCAAGAGGCATCACCTTCGAGACCAACTGTACCGGCGTTGCGCGCTCTAGACAAAATCAACACACCCGCCAAGCCATCTCCCTTGAGTCGTGCTACCGCTGCAAGCCCTCGCGAACAAGAGTCCATCGATAGTGGTAAACGCCGAGCGGCAGACATTGTCAAGGAATTGATGGAAAAGGAGATTGGGCCTATTGAGACGCTCAGCAAGCGAGACTACATGGTCATCAACCCTTACGACCTCCCTTCTCGATCGGATGTTGAGTCGTCCCTGTCCAAGTCTGTCAGCCGTAACGCTACACCCAAGAAGTCGATCTTGAGATCTTCTTTGAGGGCGAGCACGTCGACACCGCTCGGCGGTGCCGCTGCGAAATTGGAGGCATACAAGCCGGGAAGAAAGCTCACTACACTCGAATTGCTCGACGGCAAACGACCCGTGAGTCTAGGTCTGTGTAACATGCTGACAATCAGTGGACCGACAATGTTGACCAGACTATGCTTAGCCGCTCACCGACCCCCGAGAGGCATACGGGCGAGGAGGATGAAATAATGGAAGACACGCCTGCTCCAGCCGA